>JAPYZP010001892.1:0-14913 GCA_030522985.1 Torymus sinensis | reverse complement strand
GATCAAAGTATGAACACTGGGCTTCATTTTTATGCATCAGAAACCGACTCTCAAAGGCCCGCAAAAATCCGTTTCCCGCTGGGTGTGCACTCTCCTTGTTAGTTATTAGACATAAGTAACGGTTTTTTCCATCAACTTCTCCCATTTTATGGAATGGCCCTAACTTCAACATTTTCACATTAAAATATCATAACAATTTAGTCATATATTGTAAAACTTATATTCTTAAGAGATAGTTCATCGGGATATAAACACAAGTTATTCCATAAGATATAAACCCAACTCGTTATTTTGCCACGTGACTATCTCTCTCACTCCTCGCCATAACAATTCATTTCGTCGGTTAGCTATATGAACTAGAATTAAAATGCCAAATTAATAGATAGTACCAAATTTTGACGATTTTTGCGTCGAATAAATGTGAAAAATAAATTGAAAAAAGCGTTACACTTATGGTAGACAACTGGAGTCCATTTTTGTCCAAAAAATAACTTTAATTTCTACCAGGGTATTAATTACAATTATCTTAAAAAATAAAAATTATACATGTGAATTAATACTTCATGCTTTTTGAGTAAACGCAAGCGTGTTCATAAAAAACTCTTAACGCACGAAGTATTATAAAATAATGTTCGATACACGTGCAAGCATCATATTTATCGCAGTATAAGTATCGGAAAGTACTATTATATAACAAAGTTTTTTAATGTCTGAGTCACTTGCATATCTAACTAAATGTTAAATAATAGTAAGTTAAATAATAGTAAGTTGAAGAATAGTAAATTAAATAAGCACTAATGAAGAACTAAAAATAATGATGTGTGATCATTATTATAGAAGCTTTGTGCCTTTCTTTGAAAAACCTTCCGCCAATAGTTAAGTATTTAGTAAATTCGTTCATCCAACAGAATAGAAAAGACAATTGGTAAATGACTTGACACCTGACCTTGTCAGATTTTTTCCACAGGTCAAATTCATACTGGAACTCTATAGTGGGCTTTACTACACCTGACGACCCTCATTTATCCTTCTGACCACTAGATACAAAACGGGCCAATATAGTCATAAAATTAAGTGCGAGGTTCAAGCAGTGTTTGTTATATGTTGCAAGAGGAAAGTCCCACGTCAGCACAAATCTGGGATTTCGGGTACTTACTATGTCGCCGTCTTACTTAGCTTAGAATGATTCTGTAAGGCAAGCATCAAGAGCATTCTATTACCAGCCCTTTGCGCCTAATGAGGGTGGGGCAGTAATAAGTACAGAAAAGGTCCTCTTCAACAAGTGGTGCAGTAAAAGCAATTAGCAAGCAATTTGAAGAAGGGATGAAATAGTTCAATGATTGGCATCACCCAGAGGTCGGGGGTCGCCATTCTGGAAGGTTTACCTAACCAACCTACCTATTGAACCGGTTGGAAAATTCGAAATACCGTCAACGGTGAAAGTCCAGACGGGTTTGGGGTTTCCCCGTTTTTTGCTGTCCGTCTGCGGAACGAAAGTGTAAAAGTAAGTTTCATATTAAGTAAACAATGCAAACGTAAGATGAGTTTTGACACAAGAGTCAAGATTCAGTGTGAGCCAAGATTCAATTATTCGGGCGCCAACCCCCCGCTGTCTATGTATAAACTTCGTTTTTACATTATAGACATAAACGCACTTCTCAGGAAATCCTTTGCATTTCGAATCATTTCGAAAAATATAACATTTTATTAATTTCCTGATAAATATAGAAAAAAAAACTGCGGCCAATACATTGGCTCGTAGCTTCCTCAAACTAATAACAAACAAAACGAGTTGAGAACAGCACACTACTACTCGCTCTCTGTCTCGCTATTTAATTAAAAGATTTTATTTTAATATATTCCCTTGACAAATATGAATATGAATTCACACGCAAAACGGTCTAAACACAGACATTAATACATACATCTCAGAAAACACTTAAAATGGACTCATTTTGGGTGGAAAATAGTTTTTATGTTGTAAATTTTCAGAATTTGAAATATTATAATTTTCGCCCTGGCGAAAATATAAGGCTCTCCCGAGAAGCGAGCGTGCCTAAAAACCTACATATTTTTGTAAAACTAAGTTAGTCATTAGGAGTAGTAACTATAATTCAAGAGTCCGTTCGTACACTTTAGCAACTTAATTTATTATAGCACCTGTATTTTGCCATATTTCCATTCATAAAATGTATGCACCAACTATATTAGCTTATGTATTAATTTACGTTGAATATTCAAAGAAATGGTTTAAGCTTTCGCTTAACAATTAAATATAAAGTTGAAAATCAAAACATCTCTCCCTTGTGCGTTTGCGGCGCAAGGTCCAACTGTTTTTAAATGAAAGGGCAGCACCGCCGTCGCCGTCGTCGCTACCTCGGCAGGTCGTATTCTCTTTCTCCCCCGTCTACTTTCGCTCATACAGCCAAGAGCAACCTGCAGCTCGCGCTCGGTATTTCTCCGCTAGCAGTCCTCCCTCATGGAAGACGCAGAAGCAGTGCTTGGGCCGCGCGCGAGAAGAAAGAATCGCGCGTACCTATACGTTACCTCGGCCGAGAAAGAAAAGACGTCGAGGCGTGCGGGGGTTGGCTCGCTAGCTGCGGCATCCCGCTCTCTTTCTCCGGAAGCGCTTTGTGCGATCGTCGCGGGCGCGCGCGCGGGGGGCGGGATCACGTGGTATTGAATGACGCGAGCGGGCATTTCAAACTAAAGAAGCACTTCGTCAAAAGCCGACTCTCTCGAAAAGATGAGGGGAGCAGGCGGCGGGGAGGGGGAGGCACGACGACGCAACATCCACCTTGCCTGAGGAAAAAATGGCGGTGGAGGCGCGTAATTCGAGACCGCTGGGTGGAGGCAAAAATATAGGCGAGCGGTGCGGGCTCCCTCTCCTCTCTTTCATTATACGTTTTTCGGCGAGAGTGGGTGAGAGAGGATAGGACACAAAGGCCCACTGACAGAGGCACTGTCAGCAGCCACGGCACTGACGGCGGAGCTCGCGCGCGCGCGCGCGGGGGCAGCTCGAGTTACGTCATCCTTGCCGAGCAGTTGTGCTTTTTTCCCCGTGGCAAAGGGGGGCTGCAAGCGGCCATTCAACGCGCGTACGAGGCACGCGGAGAAAGCGCGCATTTATCTGCGTTTAATGCACCGCGCCAAAGCGCTCGGACGAGCGAGGTGCGCGCCACGCCTCGCGCGGGACCGTCACTTTGTGATTTTCGCTGCGAGCGAGCCGAACCAAGAGGGGGCTGTATAAGCTTCCTCGCTTTCTGGACGCGGCTTGATCCTCTTTACGTTTTTGCCACCGATGTGCTGCTTCATTGTTCGCTACAATGGCGGACCGAGGTTATTAATGTCGGTATTTACTCGCTAGAAAAGTAAAGGGGTTCTACCATTTTATTACGCCTTTATTTCTTTTACATACCATTTACCAATACTTTATTAATACCATTACAATATCAAAGTATAGTCATTTTTTCGACTTTTAACAATTTTTTTACATTAAGGTGGTTCCTGTCAGACGGCCGGGGTGTTGTGTCAACATTTTATTGCATCACTTGAAGCACTTGTATATTGTTCTTGATACACAACAATAAGTGAAATTAGTTAAAAGTCAATCATGTGATTCTTTGTAAATTAGAAGATTAAAATCTTTTTAGTATTAGAAATCCTTAGATATGAGTGTGTGGTTAATTTGTTTGCATTTAAAACTGATTAAAATATTGATTTAATTTATATATATCGCAGAAAGATGATGTGGCGAGAATCTCATATTATACGTTTACAGTCAAGTTGAGTAGAAAGCAACAAATACACTAATTGCAGTTTCATCGCCATGCCTTTATTATAAAGAGATTAATTGCAAAACTATATTCAAAAGTAAAACAAGTCTATTTTAAACTGAAAAATAAAAAATTGATATTACATTGTTTATAATTATAATTTCCTCGCATTATTTAATTTTTTTCATAAAAATATATTTAATGTTCTAAAAATTGGTTGTCATAAATCGTTCTCAGATACAATTGTTCCCACACAATATATAGGACAAATAGATTTCACGGGTAATTATTCACAGTTCATTAGCGTACCATAAAATGCAGCCGTGCAGTCATCATTGCAGAAACGCGCCAACTCCTGGGACGTTTGAACCGCTATGCTGATTTACGGAAGTGACAGTCGTAAAATGTACTACCGGCAGCTCGCTAATCGATTTCCACCATCTCCCAGTCATTAAAAGACTGTTTATGCGCGGTGCGGCGCAACCTGTTGCAAAGCGAAACGCCGCACGAAAAATGTGCCCCAACGCCCTCGCAGTCGAAAAAAAATATCGATGCACGATTTGTACAAGGGTGTACGTACATGGGAACACGCGAGCATATGGTCGCGTCAATATCGGGTAGCACAGCGTCAGATCATCAGCTCCTTTCTCTCTTTCTCTGTCTCTCGCACTCCCACCCTCGCTTTCTCTCTCCTTTTCTATCTCACCTTTGTGCCGACTACAACACCACTCCAAGTGCGCTACCTGTGCGTGGGGGCGCGCGAGATAGATCGAGGGAACAGCGGGTGAGTCTCTTTCGATCGATGCTTTTTCGCCATATGTTTGCTCGCTGGCGCGCGGTGCCGAGTTAACGAGTGCCGCTGTTGCTGGCGAGTGTCATGAGAACGTTTCATCTCTCAGCATTTGTAATTTGACATGGGAATTTTCTGATCCCAAAATGATCTCGTTTACCTTGTATAATCATAATACATATACTGTGAGGCATTATCTTTTCAAAACGAGATTAACTGTATTCATGATTTCATTCGTTTCT
Organism: Torymus sinensis; assembly: GCA_030522985.1. Taxonomy (NCBI): domain Eukaryota; kingdom Metazoa; phylum Arthropoda; class Insecta; order Hymenoptera; family Torymidae; genus Torymus; species Torymus sinensis. The sequence continues at coordinate 10,105 of JAPYZP010001892.1, read as the reverse complement.
CATAAATCGATTATTAATTAACCGTATGCTATGTATAAGCTCGATTAAGATATTTTTTTTTTTTATAAAATTGAAACCAAGAGATTTATTAGAGAATCAAAGCAAATCGATGAATAAAAATTGTAATATGCATAAATAATATAATACCATAATAATATATCTATAGGAAAAAGTTTCCAAGCCCCGGCCGGCGCATTGAGGACTAGATACCACACGTTTCTCACATCTAACATTTTGTAATGATATCCAATACCTACCTATTATAATTATTTTGGTTATCTTGTTTCTTTTCTATAGTTGAAGGAATCATTGTTATAATAATTTCTAAATCTTGTTTAAACATTAAGAAATAAATATACATGTCGCTGTAATGGTGGAACCTTTTGGCATGAGCATCCAAAATTAAATAATATCATATGTTGAATACTGATGCCAACTAAAATATCCCTATCTTTTTCTTTTGTATTTTGTATTTATTCATCTATTTGTATTTTTATTTTTATAACTTATTTGCAGATAAATTCATATTCTCTCGTGATTAATATCAATGAAATACTATAAATAACGTAATTTTATTAAGTTACAATTTATTATAAAAACGTTGTAATAATAATTAACATACTGTTAAAACATTTTTACATTCCTTACTGTGTATTAAGAATTATGCAAACACTAAATGCCATCAAATCTAAGGTGGTTGTTCTTATATGTAACACTTTTTGAAAATGTGAAGAACTCAATATATTGGTTTCTTAAATAACTAACTATATTGTTATAATCAACTAAAAATATTTTACTTCGTTATAGAAGTCGCGCTAAGGAAGATTTTCTCTTTTAGACGTTAAGTTTCATCTACTAATAGGATTATAAATTATGCAGATAATGATGCATCTAATATAGCTTGAGACTAATACAAAATTTTATTCTAGAGTACAAATGGAGTAAAATGCAATTTGTCTCAAGTCGATAACCCAAAAGTGTATCCGCCAACAAGTTTTTTGAATATAGTTTTTCTCAAAACTTACCTTTTCAATATTCAAAAACTTGTTGGCGCATACACTTTTGGGTTATCGACTTGAGACAAATTGCATTTTACTCCATTTGTACTCTAGAATAAAATTTTGTTTCAGTTTCAAGCTGTATTAGATGCATCATTTTCTGGCAAATTATTTATATGAAAAACAAATGAAAATTATTGTTTAATCCAGACACTCCCCTTAAAAACTAATTGAGCTGAATGTATTAGCAAGTCGTAAACACTCGTAAAATGTGTAAAATATTTAATGTCAAAGATCAAAACGTCATGTATAAGCTTATAACCAAAGCACTTTCATGTTAAAATTCTAATGATATATAATGAAAATATTTTTTTATTATTAAATATTGTAATAATCAGACTTTTTTCGTTATAACACAGTAAATAATTAAATAATGCCCACGCGTATACGTATACTTTTCCTTTCAAATTTCATGAAATTTTAATTTTCTCTCGCCTTACATCAAAGTTCTTTCATGTCATCACAATTTATTTGAAAGCGTTCCTTCCGTTTCCGGTATCACGCATTGACATCTAAAAAATTAGCATTTTTTTACGTAAAGCAGATAAAGACACGAGATTTTCATGTGCGCGTGCCGATTCTATGACAAAAAGCCAAAAGAAATATCAAATTCGTTGGAAGGAAGAGGTACGCACGCGATACATCTGCATAGGCGCGCGAGCTCGAGATGTGCGCCACGGTTAAAATGTCCGTTAGTTGGCCGGAAATTCAATGTTATTAAAATCAGTCGGTTACCTTGTCGTCGGTTCGGGCAAGATGAGTGAGGGAAAAAATCCGAGAACGAGTCGCGCGCGTAACGATTTTTCTTTGCGCGCAACAGACACACGCGAGAATCTTGCAGGGGGAGAAAGCCAAGACAGTCGAGTTCGCGGCCAAGACGTTAAAGACAACATGGGCGTGCATAAGTGTATACAAGGTGGATAGAAAGTAGGGGCTCACTGGTAATTCAAAATAGATTTTCTCGCCAACAATTTCACTGCTATAGTCTTTTATTATATTTTTTTTGCAAATATCTTAATTATATAAAATTAATTAAGCTAAAAAAGAAAGTTCGAAATGTCGTCGAAATTTCAAATTTTTGTCGAACGTAAGTTGCGAGATGAACGTAGTTGATCAGTCAAGAAAACTTCAAAAAGGCACGAGCCAATCGTTTGAAATGATAAATAGAACAAATCCACTAAATGAGGTAGACTTTTCCTGTATATTTATCAATATATGAGAAAGCTTAAACAGAACGCTTGACGCACAGTGAAAATTCGAAATTTCGTAAGCACCCTGTAGAAAAGGAAGTATAAGAAGGTTGTAAAGGTCGCGAGAGAGTATAAGAGCAAGGAGGCGAGTAGTCGCGAGCAGAAGCATCGGCAGCGCGAGGAGGCGGAGTGCGCGCGGCTTCGCAAGGGTGACAAGTAGTACAGGCAGGAAAAAAGAAGCGAGCGTGCTCTCGCATGGCTCAGATCAGAAATCAGAGACTCCTCGGGCCCGCGGCACAAGTCCCGCGAGTGAAAATATCGCCATTAAAAGGCCGACTGCGCGCAGTACTTACCTTGCCTACAAGACATCATCCATCCTGGGCGGAGACATCCGGTCTCCGGTTACGCACTCGCTGGCTCGTTCGCGCATTCAGCTAGTCGCGACCCAGCACTCTCGTTAAAGAAGCTGCTCTCGCACGGCCGCAAGGCGAATGAGAAACGAGATCGGGAGACGGAGGAGGAGGAGGAGGAGGAGGAGAAGAAGAAGAGGGTAAAAAAGAGCGCGTAGCGGTAGCTCTTTGCTTCTTGACGGTGGGAACTTGTTACTCTGATGAGGCTCACTGCTCGCTCGGGGAGGGAGAAAGAGAGAAAGAAGCTTTCTCCGGCTTGAGAGTCGCGACGTAAACAGCCGCGCGCACGGCTTTAGTGCGTGCGAGTGTAGGGGGTTGCGCTCATTACGCAATGCTATATGGATGAATCGGAGGAGCTGCCGCGGTGTGTAGAAGTGCTTTACGCGAGATTGAGCCCGAAGAGCTGCTCGGAGCGCTCGAGGGTGCTTGCCGATGTTTATTTGCTTGTGATTGATACGTTTTGGCCGACTGCACACATGAGGATTGAATTACAAAAAGACAGTGAATCCATCGATAGACAAATATCTCTTCTAATAAAAATACCCTGCGTTAGAAAACGGACATTTAGCTGAAGCGCCCGACCTCGCAGTAATCTCGAAATCTTTGTATTAAATTTTAATGGTTAATTGATTAGATGTTATAAAATAAATTATAATGATATTATTTTTTATAAAAAACAAAGCAGTCTTCAACTATTTCAAAATAAAGTAAGTTAAGATATACGCACGATTTAAACGAATCGATAATCAATATGAAGGATTGACTCTCCTGGTAGAAATTTCTCTATTAAAACTGGCTATAGAAAATGAACATTTAAAAGTCTGTATTAGCACAACTCGCATAAGGTTATTTATAATACTATCTATTGTTTTGTACTCTCTAAATATAAAGTAGTGAAATTTCACTATTTGAAAAAGTTGATAAACACTACTGAAATAGTGAATGCCCACTATTTCGGAGTGCATATTCACTATTTTGGATGTGACCTACTTATCACTATTTAAATAGTGAAATTTCACTACTTTACATTTAGAGAGTATGGGAGTATGATGGCACGTATTATTCGACCAAGTCGCGTAAAAAATATGCATTAAGTTGACTCATCAGTGCTCGGATATACATGCGAGCCCTGTAACACGATACATCAATGTACCAAAAGTACCTATAAATTTGTTAATACTTTCTTTGTGTTCCTAACCCTAGTATTTTTTTTTTTTTTTTTTAAAGAATATTTTTGGCACATATTTCATTTCGCCATTCATTTTAAAACTTCCAATACCGTTGTAAGACTGTGAGCCAACAGATGATTTTGTAAAATCCTTTTATGTCCAAATCAATTACTCATTAAAATCTAGATATTTGTATATACATATATAGGACCTATTAATTATTACAAATTAATAGCTGTAGATTGTAATTTTAGAATAATATTTTTGCATTCGATAATATGAACTGTTTAATAGCTAATTTTAGAAGAAGTAATCATCTATTGGTCACTGGCCAATGATTAGTACAAGTACTTTAGATAGTTCGATAATTTTCTCTAATATTATGTTATTATAATTTTTCTAATCATTCAATCGGCAAAGTCGAAATATCATTTTATTCTCAAACATTAAATTATTTATTTGAATAACGGGAATGTTATTTAAATTGCGTGAAACGGGTGCAGTGCTTAGCACGATTCAACTTTTTTTCTCTTTTCTCTGTTTCTGTTCAGAGTCAGCGTCAAGCCCTCAGCTTATCCTCCATTACGCGCCGGACTTTGTGCCGCTGCGACGGCGCCCCCTCCCCCTATACCGATGCACAACGCGGGTATCGGTCCTTATTTTCGATGCGACCGCGTGGCTTGTCGGGGGACGGGGGTAGCCTGAGATCCCCATAGTGTGCGGCTAGTCAAGCGTGTGATAGCCCCATGGGATTACCGCGACTCCACCGCGCGCATTGTAGGGCTGTGCCTAAAGCGTGCACAGTGAGTATTCTTTTTCCTCCGTCTTTGAAACAGCTTCGCGCGTTCTTAGCCAAGAATGTCCGACCTAATTTTGCAAAACTTTACGAAAGATATTTACAGAAAGCCAGAGCTAGAGAAAAGAGGAGAATTTTCTTTCCGAAGGGAGAAGTGGATGTAGGTGGCAGCTCTACGATGTCATTGTTTTAGTCATTGCTAAGTCAGTCCAAAAATGAGCAATGGCTCTAATTGTTAAAGTCCTAAAAACAAAGAAAAGTTAACTATATAAATCTGTAAACAGGGATTTCGTGGATTCAACCATTTTTTCTTATATTATCGAATAAACGAGATAAAAATTGTCTAGAGAAAAGTGTAAAAAAGTGTGGATTTTTTGTAGAATTATTCATATAATTTTATATAAGTAAAATAATTTCAAAGAAAAAGATTAACAGTTTTATAAAAATATATCGTATAATTTTAATAAATAACATGCAAAAAGTTATTGCAGTAACGAAGGAATTACCTCACTTCTTCCTTCATATGTGCACGAATTAGGAATTCGTAAAGAACTAAGCTTTTTTCCCACATTGAGAGGGCGGACAAAATAAGATAGCGCGAGATCCCACAAGATCCCGCGAGATATCGGAGTCGATGCCTAAAGGTCTTTTACTCAATGAATGAAAACGAGGTCAAAGTAAACTTTTTCCTTACTTTTCTACGGCTCCTAGAAGTTCTTTCAGTGTGGGAAATAGATACAAACTCCCTTTCAGGCAATTGTATGAAGTTACTGGTATATCCTGAAGAATGCCTGATCATGATAGGATATTTTCTGAGAATGTCACATAAGTATTTTTAAATCACATAGTTTGAAAAAATGCGATAGTGCTTATTTTTATGTTGCTAATGTAAATATGCGATAAGCATAAACATGGTATGTGTACCAACAGTTTCGCAGATAGCGCAGTCGCCTCAGTCGATCACTAAGGTTAAGCAGCAATGGACGCGGGCAGTACTTGGACGGGTGATCACATCTTTTCTGCGACTATCTTATTCATGGTTAGGTATTGAATTGCCTTCGGACAAATTAAACGGGAGATGTGTACAGACTGAATTATTCCAATATACCGACCATCCCGGGGTGGGTTTTCCTAATTAGGATTTATCCCAGAAAGTTTGCCTATAGGTTTTCCTCGTCCCACAGGCATAAGCCTGGGCGAATGCGGGTTGGATGAGGTAGGGAAAATATTTCATAGGACGAGGTCCTCAGGATAAATGAATAGATTATGGGTAATAATAGGTAAAGGAAAATAAAGGTGTAGACGGATACGTGCTAGTCCAGTAGGCTGCGTGGAAAGCATTTACATAGTATGCTTGATCAATAAATTTTATTGCTTTCTAAGTAATCAATAATGACGGGCTGACCAATGTTAGGTCTCACTACTTGATAAGGAACTCCCTTAACGAAAGAACCGATTATTCCAAAACATTTAAATTGATTAGAATTATTTTTATGATAATTATGCTTATTTATAACTATAAATTATCTACATTCAGTTACGAAAAATAGTTTAAAAAATTTTGAAATTCATTATTTAAAAAATGAATTCGAAGTGAAAAAAAGAAAAATTTGTTTTTTAATATAACTATGACTGTTTCACACGTAAAATGAACCTTACTAACAGGTTTACTTCGATTATATATTCTGCATCAAGGACCATGAATTTATGTAAATAAATGCTACCTAATAGCCCAATTAGCATAGTCGAACTTCGAGGAACTCATCGATCTGAAAAGGCTTGCTATCGCAAAAAATTATGCAACGCGCAGATCAGCTGGGAAATAGAAACAGAAAGAGGGAGACAGAGAGAGAGAGAGAGAGAGAGGGGGGGGGAGAGAGAGAGAGGAGGGGGACGGGACGAGGTTGCGAAGGGCAAGACCAGCGTGACATCTAAGGACTGCTTGGCGCGTAGTTCGCACGTACAAGTGAAGTTGAGTTCACAGCTCGTCAATGAGCCAAAAGAATGACAGGGGGATCCCGGTCCCCGTTCTCGCCTTACGGATGTATATATTTTAGGCGAACTTTATTAAATGCGATAGCAATAAAACGGGAGTAAATAGTGCGCGCCATCTACGGCAAGTGAGGGATTAGGCGCGCGCCTAAACACCACGTGACTACTCACGGGAGGCGATGAAGATCGCCAGGTCGAGATAACGGCGAGAGCGCGTGCTCACAGAACTACCTGAAAATTACCTCACAGAACTACGCTGCTTTCCCTCTTCCTCTCCCGGGATGCTCGCGCCTGTTCCGGTCATAAGCAGCGAGAGTCGGGCAGTAGTGGTGGTGGCGCTTTGCTTATCGATCGATCGCGCGAAAGCGACTCGTCTTCGACGTTTTCTTCCCTTTCTATGCCTTTTCTCTTATATTCTTCCTTCAGCTTGTCCCCGAATAATGGACCACCCGCAGACACCCAACCCTTATATAATATGCTTGCGTGAAAAGCCGAATTAGCGAATGCTATTAGGTCACAAGATCGTTCGAGGTTTCTTAGGCTAAACCGAACGGATGCTGCTGTGTCGACATGCTGTTATTGTGTCCGATGTTGAACTGCATTTGTATAACGGAAGCGTGCACTAGTTTTCGCTGAAATCCTTGCCTTGCTTTTGTGATGCGCCCCATTGTAGCGCTAATCCTCGGTTAGTGACTACAGTCTAGATTTTAGTAAATGCATTAACCCTCCTGAGCCACATAACGAGATATTTCCCATATGTATAAATAGCGCGGTCGACCCTCAGGCTTCTTCTATACTTGCCTTCGGAGCGCTCCGCGCTCCTTGATATACTATAGCTATCAGTGTCGCAGAAGGGTTAGCATTTCTTTTTTAAGAGTCTGTGAACTATCCGGAATAATTATTTATATCATATCGATATTCTGATAATTTATTATTTACTTACTTTTCATAAAATCAAAAGTCACTGATAAAAATTAATTCCATTGCGAATCAAAGTAGTTTTGTAATCGGATTTTTCGCACATTGGAGATATGTGCGACCATAAGTTTATTATCAGTCACGAACATATCCTCTACTACCTCATAATAACTGAGGGATAACAGATTATTTGCGAGATAACAAATACATGGAGTAAATACGATGTAACTATTAACGCATTGACTAAGAAAGTTCTAGGATTATTATACTCGAAATATACATTTTATTTCATTCCTTAGACCAGCAGTGCGGGTACGTACCCTGTCCGAAATATACTGCACACTACGGATGAACAATACATTATAAGAAAATGGATTAGTACGTCAATGGGCAGCTCGCCTCGATAAAATGATCTCCACCAGTCTTTTGAAATAACAAGTTCATTGGGTCTCGTACATTTTGATTTTGCGACTTTCATCGCAGCTTTTGTCCCCGCAAGAAAAATAAAGCAATCGCGAGCGTCCGTATACCTTCGAAGCTCCGTCACCCTAAAACAACATATCGCTTTTGTGAGCTGCGGCTGCACCGCAGCTCGGGAAAACAGCGTTCGAAGCATTATGCGACAGCTGATCTGTGCGCGTGCGCGCCGGCTCGTGCGGGGACGAAACCCAACGGACAATTGTATTATGATTCCCTGGTCCCATATTACAGCCGTTTAGTCGCATTTGCCTTCTTGACAAAGCGACTTGAATCTCATTTCCCTCACTCTTCTTTTTCACGTCGCTTGCTCTCTGTTTTTCGTCGCTGCCTTTCTTCTGAATTCATTTGCTATCTTATCCAGCTTCCTTTATTCTCAAAATGAATAGCTCAATCTCATATTTTACTTACTATAGAAAAGTAGAGCAAACATTTTTGTATGCTATTTAAACAGTACATACCAATAATTATTAAAGTCGAAAATTGTAAACTTTGTAAGCTCTAAAAGCTCTACTCGTAACAATTGATAGTCAAAGAAACTCTTGAAGTACAATAATTATTTTTAGATAAACATAAAATTTTTAATCCGTTTATATGGAATAAAGAGAATAATGATTTGCTACAGGTAGAAAGTGATTTCCGATCTTATATGAACTTAATTTACTAAACAATACTAACCATTCTCCGTAAAAGTTAAAACTATTGCACATACATTACTACTATATTGTAAATTTATACTATTAGTACTTGGATCGGTGCCAATTTGCCTTGGATGATATTAACAATATTTTCCTCGTAACTATAAAAAAATATTAATATAGTTGATTTTAACCGAGAACCTTTGGGCTCGCTATCAACTAAGTTATTTCGGAATAACATAAATGGTCACGTAAACAAATCCCTTTATTTATGCCAATGAATCAAATAGAGGTTGAAAGTCGAGATAAATATACAATTGTATCTCAAATCAGATAGAGCATTCGAGTAAAAATAACTGATTTTTTCTTAACTTGAAATTATAATTCAGTAAAACGCTCTATTCTGCTCATTTATTATGGTTTCTTCACTTTTCTTGAGCGAAGATGTTATGTTGAATGAAAAAGTTCAAAAATAATCAAGTGCATGTAGTTTTCAAATCGATCAAATCGGACTACTTGATTTAGGCCGAACTCTTCGAACCAAGTCGGACTATTCGATTCATATGGAACTATTCCAATCGAATTGAACTGCTCGAATAAAACAGGACTATTTACATCATCTCCAACTACCCGAAGCACGTCAAACTATTTGAACAGTAATGTACACCGAAAGTGATATCAAATAACTGGTAATACTATGAATACATAGCTAAAAGTATAATAAAAAATTATGTAAATTATAATTTAATTTGAATACATAGAAGCATGTATGATATTATTCAAAAATATTTTCCCGATCGAAAAATATCGGAAAAGAGATTCTGATTTTCAAAAGTGAATAAGAGAATATACAATATTGGCAGAAATCGTCGGGTGGGAAGAAAGAGATTCTATCTCGGCGAAGCGCGTGAAAAGGTCCTAAGGTAGGCGGCCCAGTCCTTAGATACCTTAAGAATGATACTAGTAGATGGTTGTCTTAGAATCTATACGTTATAATTAAATGGCAGATACCGAAACATTTATCTACAGGTAAAATTATTCAGGTATCCAGGTTCTGGACCACCTACCTTAGCACCTTTTCACGCGTTTCGCTGAGATAAAACCTTTTTTTCCCACTCGATGATTTCTACCAATATTGTATATATTAGTCTCTTATTTACTTTTGAAAATCAGGATCTTTTACATAATAGTATATCATAAATAATTATAAATGTAAAATTATAATTTACATAATTGTATATCATACTTTAAATTGTGTATTGATAGTATCATCAGTTATTTAATATCATATCACTTTCGGTGTAGCTACTAAACCGTCTACCTTATACAACTTGTTCTGAAAATGTATGTTTTACACAAGATCTTCGTATAAAGTGCGAAATTCTAAGAAAAAAGTTGCTTTATCATTTTTTGATATGACAAGTTCTTTTTTAAGTAACTGATGGGTCAAAATTGTT
>JAPYZP010001891.1:0-17145 GCA_030522985.1 Torymus sinensis | reverse complement strand
TTCGATTAATAATTTATTTATTGAATACTCGAGAACATGACTTGAAATTCAAATAAAACTATTCCTACCTCATCCTACAATTGTGCCTTTACTTTCGCGCAACGTTATATCACACTCTTTCGCACTATCTGCACCCCATCGCAAAAAGTCATTTAAGGAAATGACTCTCAACATTCGCATTATTATAATATCCAACTCCCGACTCATTCCACAGTCGCACAGCCGCCGCACAAAGCCAACTGTTACGCCACCACCTCCGCAATCAATTCCTCAAAATCAAGCGCCTTTAACCAGAAACAATCGCGCCTTGCCTCTTCAAAAAAAAAAAAAGAAAATCAGATAAAAGCTCCCGCGGAGAGGCTTTATACGATGCCGACTGCCGCGCGACGACAATGCACGGGGGCGCGGCGTGGGTGTTTAAATCGCGGATGCGCGACGCGCCGAGGCGATGTGATGATGCTGAGTTACGTGTGAGGTCTTGCCGAATGGGAATAATGGCGAGTAGTATACGCGACGGGACTCGAGGGAGACTTTGGGTTTCGTTTGGCTATGGTCGGGTGCTCAGGGAATTGTGATATGTGGGGTGGATTAAGAGTATCAATATTTTGTAGGATTTTCACGGTGAACGAAGAAGTATGGTTTAAAATTTTCATAGGAAAGGCGAATTTAAGCGTGTTCTGATGAGTGTACTTTATTGCATGCGTTTGTAATTTTTTTTTAAATCAATTATAGTATTATTCAAACGGTTAAATGATTTTAAAAAATGACTTTTTTTTAATATCGTTATTTACTTTAAAGTTTCAGGGGTGTGTTTGCATAAATAACTGAGAAGAATAAGAGTCTTAATTAATTTTTATTTTTATTTATTTTTTTTTTAAGACAAAAATTAAGTAATTAGACTGTATCGCCTAGCTGCTTCATTAATTGTGACTTGAGATGCTAACGGTATGATTACTTAAACCAAACACTTCCAAATTTCCGTCAATTAATTTCTCGAGTAAATCAACGCGTCCGACCGAACAAAAAATTCCTCCGCCCAAATTAAGAAGCCTCCACGCGCCATAATTAATCAATTAATTCCTGAAATTCCTTCTCCATCTCCGTTATAACCTCCCTCCATTAAAAAATTTCGCAACCTCCTCCCAAAATCCTTGAAACTTAACGAACGCACTTAACAAACCTTCCGCGCGCGTGCACGAGCCTCTCCAGCGCCTAACCCAAACCACCGTTCAAAGAAAAAAGACCGAGACCTCGAAACGACCTATATATAACCTCAAAAACGCGCGATAGCCATTAGCGCGCGCAAGGTAACATACATACATCCTCCTCCACATGGTGGCGGCGCCCGCATGGGAACTCGCTGAATAAGTGAAAAAGCAGCCGCCGTTGCTGCTGCTTTTTTCGCGATTGCAAGCATAAATCGTGTACGGGCGAGTGCGCGGTCTGCATTCGAATTTTCCCGCGCGAAATTAAGGATGTACGAGCGAGCCTCGCGAGTAAAGTCGGTTGGTTTATTTATAAGAGAGCGAGAGAGAAATGTGTTTCTTTCGTGCGAGCTTTTACGGTTAAATGCGGGATAAGCGACGTGGAAGGGTTTCGAGTTGATTCGGCTTATTTGGAATGAGTTAGAGGAATTTTCCGTGGAATGTGTATGGATGAAAAAGGGTCAAGTGGTTTGTAAGCGACGAGTGGTATAGGTACTGAAAGAATCTATAGAAAAAGGGATTGATTGAAATGAAGAACAAAGTGGCAACCACTCCTATGTCGCGTGGAAAAAGAAGAAAAGAGGTGGGGATATACAGGAAATAAAGCAAGTGCGCAATCGATTATATAACTGAAACAATGAAATGCCCTTGGAATGAGTTAAAGGAGGGAAAACTTATATTTTATTAAAAATATCTGTTAATCATATAATAATTCGGCGTCAAAATGTTAAAAAGCTATAAAAATATTTGATTCATAACTTGAAAATAAAACTTCATTTAGACCCCCGGACAAAACCACTGCCGATTAAACAATAGTGCACTGGTATAAAAATGCGTCTCCAAATTTGGGAATTATACAATTTCGCGTAAATTCTCTTAACGTATAAACTATCTCTGAATAAAATATCCATGAAGTAATCTAAATCACCGACTAACGCAGCTAAATCTTCTATCTGTGTAATATATTCTCCGGTTATCTTACATTTCTTATAATCTTTATTACAAAGATCGAGTTCATTGTCAAGGTTATCATCTATATTGGTCCTTATTTTGTCAGCTACCTGTGAAAATGTACATCACCTAACTATTAATAAAGAGATTCTATAGGCGTTACACACGTTAATATTTTGTATAATTGTTTTCTTAAATGTATTACCTGCATAATTAAGATTGTACTTTTTCTTAACTCATTAAGGTTCTGAGATACATCGTCAAAAACATGTTCATAAAAATCCATCATTAATGCATATAATGTTAAATTGTAAACTTGTTGACATTCTTTTGTACTCGGCGTGGAATCTCTTTTCAATATTTCCTTAAATAGAATTTAATGAGGTTGTATTAAATACCTTTACAAAACCAAATTACCTGTTTGCGATAAAATAAAAAAATTCTTATCTTATACCTGGAGTAAATTTATAAATCCATTGTTGTTCACCGTATTCGATATGTCAGAATATAAATATAATAACGAGTTTTCTATGGTAATAGTTTTGTTTGTGTATCTGGTTATATTTTCTTTTAAGGCTCCTAGTCCTTCATATATAATATTCGACATTTCAACGAGGTTCTTTTTGGCAGGAGTATGGGTAGGTTTCTTTATTATAAAAAACAAATTTTTAATATGAAAATAGAAATCGTAAGTTCATTCAATAAAATGGTATACGTACTATTATCATGCTTGCCTCGATAATTATTAAAAGCCCTAAAAGAACTATCATGCACTTCATTCTGTGATCACTTTAAGTAAAACTTATAATTTTAGAAAGCAATCTTTCTTACAATAACTTAGGTGTTTAATACAAACATGGTTTACATATCGGTTTGTACTGCGGAATAACAATGAGTTTACAAACATTGATCGATCAAAGTAAACTAATAACAGCTTCGCTATTTCTGGAACTGGTAGTAGGTACGTTAACGAGAGATATAATAACAGTCTCAGTATACAAACGGTACGAAGCCAGTAAAACCAGAAATTTTAATAAACTGTTCGAACGATCACGATAAAGACTTAACTACATATTGTAACTAATTGTTTAACGTACATACAAAATAATTTCAATAATGAAAAACGTTGTTGTTGTTTTTGCAATCCTTGCGATTGGAATAATACAATGCAACACAGTCACAGTAAGTACTTATCTTTGTATTAATTGTAATTGAAAATACTTCACTAATATAATGTTCCTCTATTAATTTACTGTATTTTCACTAATAAAGGGAGGATTGGACGAAGATGAAATAAAAAAATCGGCCGCTATGTTACTGCAAATAGTAGAGTTCCAAGAGAGAGATCTCGCACAATATACAGAACAAAAAAATTATCTAGAAAGAGCCTTTGCGCAGGTCAAGGATACTCTCGTAGCTGCTATGTTCAAACATCCATTAGTAATAATGCTAAAGGTAATAAAAAAGACAAAATTTAAAAATAATTACTCACATGTTATCTTGATTTCAGACAACATTCGGAGAATCTAAAATTCAGGGATATAATGCCAGAGAGTGCGAAAGTCTTTATAGAGATAAATTTGATTTACTCGTTACAAAGTATGAGAGAAATGTCCGAGACAGTGTAAGCACAAGTTTCCAAATGATGAATAAAAATGCTAGAGAAATCCTCAAGGTAACACTTTCTGAATACTTGATATTATTAGATAAATATAACCTTCCTTTATGGCAAATAAATGCATATAATTAAATTTGGTTCTCAGACAATCACGACAATTAAACTAAATTTAAAATTCCACCTGGAGCACGAAATACTTATGTGCAAATGCCAAGGATCAGAGAGTTTAGATGCTGCTTGCCCAAATTGTCAAATAACCGGGGAGTACATACAACAGTTGAACACAATTTCAGAAATGCTCGATGAATTTAAAGCCATGGCGGATGTTATACAGGGAGAGGAACTACTATTACTGCACAACATCTTTTCAAATCGCTACAGTCCCCAAATATGGAATGACCTGGTAGTTCCGGTGTTCGATTGTTATCAGAAATCCTAAAAAAACGATACTTCATGCATGCCTGCATTCTAAACAACGCTACGACCATCCATGTACTTAATTTTATCTAATTTGTAATAAACTCATTTTCTCTTTTAACCGCATCGCACTCTCTAACCTCACCCAGCCCACTTCCAGTAAATCCCGGCGGCGAATTACCCAACTCCAGGACAATCAGATCCATCGACTAGACCATAGCAATTTGCGCATCACAAACAGACGCGCCCATCACTCGGATGCTCGCTCACGGAGGCGAGACGAGAAACCGTTGCGTCGTTACCGTATAGCCGACCGATCGTTGCGCAATTCGTCGCGCGCAGGCGACTGACGCCACGGGGCGCATCCGGACCCACCACTCCGAGCGAACAAACTTGCCGTGCGCCAATTTTTCGGGGGATTCATTCGTGGGGACAGGATGTGATTTTTCTCCTCGGCTTTTCACACGAGTTCCGGGTAACGGCACGTAGGTGGGAAGTTTTGGGAAGTCCTGGGTACTCGAATCGAAGTTGAGGCAGGGAACTCGGCAGGGAATGCGATGGTTGTGGAAGTTGGGGAATTGATCTAATGAGAAGTATTGAGAGTTGAAATTTGTCATTATAAGCACTAGATGAATTTGAAATTCCTTCATTAACGTTGGAATTATATTTACGTACGTAGTTTAGTTATGCTTAAGTTTCTAGAGTAAAATTAGAATTTAATTTATCTCAATTATAACTTCCAAAAATAATTGAAAATTGTCTTCATTTCGCGGTTTTATATGTAACTAGCACAGCCACTTTGGTTATACTTCACCGTTTAGATAATCGTCTTTTTACAAGAATTAAGAATTCTATTTTTTGAGAGACATGTAATGATGAAATACGTATAGAAGAAACCGAGTCTACTCTAAAATTCAATAGCTTTTTAGTTGAATCTTTTTACAACAATTAATATTTATATACACGTACATTAAAATCCATTCCCAACCAAAATATTAATACATTTATACACCAGTCAAGAAAAACATCCGGCCGTGTTCGCCACAAAACCTATTTCACACATGTATCAACTTACGCTCGCAACAAAACCCGTATATATACACGTATGCGCGGCTGCGAAAAAGTCTCAACCATTTACATCGCACTCGCTAAAACCTAAGCTCCGCTCGCACATATTAGAGCATATACACGTACAGCGAACAATGCGCGAGACCGTTATTATAGACCTAAAGTGCGTGCGCGCGCGCGCATTTTCCTTCCGCGGAAAATTACACGTGCAATGTGCCGCGCATGCGCGATAATAGACCCAAAGAAGTCCGCAGAACGATGTAATATATAACAACGGTGGGCCCGCCAGCGATCGAGCAGTAATTTTGTAAGTACAAGTGCACACGACGAGTGCTACACTTATTTTTCAGGGCAACACGCCTGCGCCATTCTTGGGCAAAAGAATCATTGGGCAATGTGTATATGTATACGTGATACTCTCGTGTTTATGAAAGTGTCGGTGATATTTTTTATAACTCCTTTTGGGACCTTCAACGCGAGAAGTGTTGCGTAAAAGGAGAGCTCCGCCGAAACAATGCGCGCGCGCGCAAGTACGAAATTTCGGGATTTTGTAAGGCTCGCCGGGCGTAGACGAACGCGTAACCCTGAGGAGATGAAAATCTATCATTCTGTTACATAAATTACATTTCGTTGTGCGTCTTTGTTGGGTAACGATGAACCAAGGGATCTGATGATCGTGCGCGTCTAATCTAATAACCGATTACGATGATGATGATTTGAAGTTTTTAAAGTAAAAGTGGCAGATTTTGCAGCTTCAATTAGCGTCTGAGAACTATTATGGGTGTAAGTGTTTATAGGCGACGTTATTATCTCCCTTGCCTAAGCGTGTGATTTTCTAATTTTACCTCCATCGATGAGCACTTTAACGTGCGAAGCATTTATAATGCGATTATTACTACTTTATTAATTATCCATCGTTAGATGTAGCAAGAAGGCGTCGCCTATAGTTAGAACCTTTTATGAGATTAATTGTTAATCGTTGATATTAAGTTTCGAGCGCGTAAAGCAATCATTTTTTACATTATTTTATATAGAAAAAATATGATAATATTTGTTGTCTCTTCCAATTTATGAGTATACTTTCTGCATATTTTTCCATCTTCTAATCAGAGCAAAAACGGTAGTAACGGCGCGCGTACTCCCATTTCCTTTGTGAAAGTCGAGTAAAATTAATTAAATAACATTTTCAAATTGAGAAAATTCAAGCTAACTCCAATTCCTTTTCAATACAGAACGCGTTCCTTTGATCGACCGGAATTT
Source organism: Torymus sinensis (assembly GCA_030522985.1). Classification (NCBI taxonomy): domain Eukaryota; kingdom Metazoa; phylum Arthropoda; class Insecta; order Hymenoptera; family Torymidae; genus Torymus; species Torymus sinensis. The sequence continues at coordinate 10,626 of JAPYZP010001891.1, read as the reverse complement.
TACATTTCAAACCTATTGCGAAATTCCCAAAATCACCTCTCGCGCTATCCATGTTTATCCACATCGGCAGCAGCTGCTTTGAAACCGGAATTCCGCCGGTTGCGTTCCATCCATCCACCTTTTCATACACGCGTTTCGCAATCGGATCACCTCTACATACCCACACACACCAACTCGCGCACATTTATTTAATTGTCGGACGAGCGTGACGCAAGCGCGAATTTTCACGGGCCGCGACGTAACGCGAAAAATCGATCGAAGAATGGATTCTCTATTCTTATTGTGCGAGCGGGCGACCGATTATATAAATGAAAATTCGCGATTGGTCGGTCGATGAATCGCGCCCATTCAGCCGGATTTAGCAATAGCTGTGCGAGCCGCGGGTGTGTTGAATGACTCGTTGGGTTAGCGCGGGGAGGAGATGAGAGAGAGGGGGAATATAATGCGATTGGAAATCGGGAAAATTAAAGGCGAGGAATGGACAGTTTTTGTTGGATTATTATGCAATGAGGGAGAGAGATAGACCGAGAGAGGAGTTGTAAGGATTTATGATTGGTGGTGGGCGAAGAAGAAGAAAAAGTTTTGAAAAGTAGGTTAATTGAAAGGTTATTTTGTTGGAAATTAATAGCTGGTAATAATTAATTTAGTGAAATTCGTTGGGGAGGATGAGAACTTTTTAAGGTGCCTAATTAATACCTGACCCATTGTTTTATTGGTTATTGGTCGGTTTTTTATGTTTTTAAATACACTAGCCACATTGAATTTTTTTTTGTTTTGTTTATTTATTTATATTTTATTAATTTGAGGTTATGAAGATGATCGAGTTAATTTCGATTTAAAAGTTTGTTTCAATCGGTTTAAATCAAAGGATAATAACATAAATTTTATAAATAAAATAATGGAATTTTTCTTCTACTATTTCAATTATTCAGTTCTAAATACTTAAACTCAAGAATTCAATCTTGAAAATTCAAACATATTAAATTTTGGCGCTTATTCCATATAGACCAATCAAATGAGTCTAGAACAACCAATCAAAACAGTCTTATTGTGATGGCAGATTTCATCCATCACTTTTTTAAGAGAGGATCACTTTTTTAAGAAAGGATAGTGAACGATACAAACATGTAAAAAAAAATACGAGACGGAAGCTAAAATTCTTTTGGAGGTAGCTATTAGCTGATAGATGAAGCGTGATAAAACTCTTTATGATTGGCTGGTAACATACTTTAAAATCGTTTCAATCAAAATGTTTAGTGTATTAAATGAAAGGCTAGTAGGTAGTAGCTTTACTCTCTAAAAATGAATATACAAAAAGTCGTTCGCTGGTGCGAATAAATGAAAAAATTGACTAATTCCCTAGTGAATATTCACTTATTACTCACAATCGGTGAAAATTTTATTCCACTTCTTCAATAAGTGAATATTCACTAAAGAATTAGTCAATCTTTTCACTAATTCGCACCAGTAAACGATTATCATTTTTAGAGAGTAGATATTAGTATATTCAGTAGAATTCTAGAAATAAGTGATAAAATCTAATGAAAATGAAATAAGCGAAAAATAATTAAGCTATGCGACTATATTTAGCTGCCTGCAATTAAATTTTAAAATTTTGATATTAACGCGGAAGAAATATTGATAAACAACACAACCTTTTATAAACTGCTAAAAAAAAATGTTGATTGACTCAATTAAACCCGTATTTTGTAGGAGCTAAAAAATTCTGGATGAAATGGAATGATTAAGCCAATCAATTTTTTTTTCAGTGCACACAATAAATTAACCAGTGGTAATGTACACTTAATAAAAAGATTCAATTCCAAGTAGTATTACAATAATGATAAAACTAATTAATTCCCAAATCAGAACCCAACCCGACACCCACCGCACACACACACATACACACTACTGAAAAGTGTTTCAGAACGGCGAGATAGCACCTCGCGCTTATGCGCGCCGCGCTCTTACGTCGACCGGCACTTCCCTGATACGCAGTTAGCCGACACACTTTACACGTGAAAAGTTCCATATTAGGCCCGCCGCGCCGACGGCAGTCCGCTCTCTGCTCTCTATTATCTCGTTAATACTATACCGTACGCTTTATTATCAAAATGTGCCCCGGAAAAAAGCACACACAGACACACGTACACATAAAATCTTTGGTTTATATACGCGCACGGGAGCTATCGAGTTTACGTGCTTTTTCGCTGCTAGGTTATTGTCGAGGGAGAGAGCGAGAGTTTAACCGCAAAGCCGCGTTTGAAAAAAAAAATAAAATTACGCGATCTGCATATTACGAGCAGCGTGGCCCCGATTCGACGCTATAGTCGTATGCTGTGTTGGGATTGGATTGGAACCGATGTGCAATGAGGTAACAGGCACACGTGTGTGCATTCGCGTGTTTTTGTGGGGATGCATTGCGAGATTCGAAATCCGATAGCAGTGATAGATAGCGTTTGGCCAGATGGTGGACTCGCTAATTGTTCGGAGATCAGTGTCCTCTTAAAGTTAACTACGTGGGGGTAATAAAAATGTCGGCGTGCAGTTTCTCTGATGGATTGTCGTTAAGGAAAATGGACCAGGTAGGTATAGGAACAGCTGACGACTGCGTGTGAAGATTGTGGGTCAGAGTCAATAATAACATTGTTTGGGGCGTATTTTATATTGGTAATTAAGGATATTATTGTGGGTATGATGATTAACCAGAAGCAACGTTTGTCAGGTGTAGACTGAATTTACAATCTTGCATTACGACACTTGCTTGTTTGCCATGTGTGCAAAAGTACATATTTAGGAAGCATTGATCACCACATGGTTGCTTTGAAAATAAATCAATAGAAAGCACTTCTTATTGAGGTTCATTAATATACACAGGAAGTAATCGCGACGCGGATGTAAGCACGCTCAAAGAATAATTAACGCTATTCATTACCTAATATTTCATTAGCTTAATCTCTGACAGAGTGACGTTTTTATGCGCGAGAGTCGAGCCATTCCAGCTCATAGTTGATAGAACGATTGAAAATCGGTCCATAAAAAAACTTTCCTGAAAATCGTCCTTGTACCCGTTACCTAACCTTAAGACGATTAGCTCACTTACCAAAACAATGAACACACTTCGGCCCGAAAACACCGATCATCGATCTATCCTTACGCGTAAATGAAAAAAGAAACAAACCTCTCTTGCATCGATAAAACGTAACAACGCTGAAGATAAAAACTTAACATAAACCTTTTAAAATCCAGAATTCGCCAAAGAAGTGTAAAAGGCATTGGTCATCTTGCACCAGCAAAGTACGCTGAAAAGCGCAAAAAGTCGGTTTTGTTTTTCCGTTTCTTTTGGTACAGCGGCTTGTAACTACGCGCTCCACGAGAATTGGATACGCCAAGGAAATAAAAAAAAAGGCGTTCAAGGTGACTATATAAAGCAAAAAGGACAAAAAATAGGACGCAAACGCGGTCTCACGTATTACCAGCTCTTGCTATATTCGCATCAAAGTCAGGTGACACATACAGAAACCAACTTTTTCTTTTTCTTCCTCACCGTATTCTCGTTTATCGAACGTTCCAATATTAATTCCAGCTTTAACATGGCTACTTCATGCTCGTTGTCAATAACTTTTTAATTATTGTTCGAGTTTCGCGGCGCAGCAGTCGAGTTCTGAAAAGACTTCGAAGCGAAATAATGAAAAATGCATGCGTATTCCTCCCCGGACGATTAAGCGAATATGTCGACCCACACGGAACGAGTCTCCAAAACGGAGACATACACGGTGAGTCACTCGCGACGCGGTGTTGCGCCACGTACCACACCAGCATCTTTTTATATAATATATAAAAAAAAATACAATTCAATGGTTGTCCCGGTGTTCGTGGCATTAAACGTTACATTCTGTCTCGCTACAAAGACGATTCAATTTCAGCGTCTTGCGAAAGATCTCTCCGGACCTCCTCTTTAAACTTGGCAAATCATACGATTTAGAAAGTATCTTTATTACCAACCGAATGATCCTCGGTGACAGCGAACCGACCGACAACACCCAAGTCCAGCGCTTATTACACGCCATCTCCCACGACCGGATGCCAGAGCCGTGCAAAAAGGAAGTGCGAAAGGTACAAGCTCCCTCCCTCGAATTTCCGGTTCCGGCGAGAAAAAGAATAAAATAAAATAAAATAATTAAAGTGCACTCTGCCCCTCCGCACTCTCGTCGGTGCAGTCATTCGATTCCCATCTTCTTGCGGTTAAGTATACCGACGCGGGCCCAGCAGCCTGTTGATTCTCCATTGTGCGCGTTGGCGGGAATTATAAATCGATTTTCAGTGCTTTCACGATAATTCGAGCGCGCGCGCGCGCGCATGTGGTGGTCACGGTTTTTCCAGAGCGTTCATGATGGTCGGCGCACGAGGAGGTGCATATAGGCTTGATTGGCGGGTATGGCGGAGAGGAGTATGGGAGTGTGGTATCGGTTGGTGGAATGAATGGTAATGACTTAATATTATGGCTGTGTTTCCGTGTTCGTGTTAGAGTTTAATAGGAAATGGTGTTTTTTTTTTAATTAAATGTTTATGCATTGTTTTCGGTGAATCTGATTGAATGTTGAAATTTGAAGAAATAATCCTATTATTGTAAGTAGAGTACAGTTAGAGTAATAGTTTCTTATTTGACAAAAACAAAATTAAAATGTAGTTATTTGTACCGACGAAAGATTGCTTTTATATACAAAAACACGTTGTAAAAATTAAAAAATAATCATTGACGCTGTCCTGTCTACGCTCATTTTATTTGTTTTTCTTCTAATTTGAAAAAAAAATATTAGATACCATAACTTGTTTAGAAAATTTCCAATAAAAAACACAGCAGATCATACAAAAGCAACGTAATGCAATCTATATACAAAAAAATATAATTAGATTGAATACCTTTTCATCATGCCATTATATATCTCCTAATATAAAATTTGTAGGTTAGGCACTTTTTTAGCACTACACAGCAGTCGAGAATTGGTCGTTATTTTTAACCCGTCGTGAATCAACCGCTGATACAGACTTCCTATTATTAACAATTACTCATTTAGACCAAATTCAAATCCACGCCCATTTACGATGCGAACAAACCTTTCTCTCCCTGCACCAATGAGAAAAGAAAACAGGGGAAATTCACCACATTACCATATAATAATCCCAAATAAAAACCAAACCTACAACCAGCACGTGACTCCGGAATAAATCGCCATACTCATAAAATCCGCGTACCCACACGAATTAATGGTCTCTCATTTTTCTCTTCGATTACGTAAACCCCGAGCAGCGCGCGCGCGTCACGGACTCTGCGCTCTTCTTGTGCTATCTCCCCACCCCCTCTTTTGCTCTGCCAATGCCATTCGGCAACGGGAGCCCCGCAGGTAAATTATTCCCCGTGCTTTCTCTGCTTCCTCTCTCTCTCTCTCTCTCTCTCTCCTCTCTTGCGAAACAGAGAGCTAGCGAGCGAATGGGGGCCTTCGCCCGTTCAAGATCATTGCGTGCACGATCGAATCGCATTAAATCGGGCTCCGATGCTCTGCGTGCTCCGATCTCTCGCCGGCCCTTTCATTACGCGCGGTATAAGGTGAGGGTACCACCAGGCCTCTAGGTGAAGTCTGGTTGTTTTTGTTTTGGGGGGAAGGGATTGTTTTTGTTGCTAGTACGTAAGTGCGAATTAAGAGTTGGACTGGGATTCCTGGGGGTATGGATGCACTTTGTTGCAGTGTGGTAATTGGGTGTCATGCGATCGAGGTGATTGCCCTGAAATTTTCAAGAATTTGTTCTGTTTTTTCATCGGTAAATTTTTAGGTTATTATGTCGTAGTTCAGACGAATTATTTTCGTTTTTAATGTGCATATGACGACATATATTATATAGCTATAAGTAAAAACATTGATTCATTATATAATAAATAAAACATCGCCGTAATGCGCTAAAGCTACATTTTAGCGATTATTCAAAAGTTTCGTAACGTTCTTTCATTTATATTTTACAGACGAACCAATATATTTTTCTTTTCTCTCTATGGAAATACATAATACACAAGGCAAACAAATTTTTTTATACAACATTTACGTAAAGCTACTTTATACATTATTAAACCTATTAATAACCCAAGTATGCCAGCATTAAAATTTAGCGAATAAGTAAATATATCCGCTCGACTCGCTTAGCGACGACGTTCAACAAGTGTTTCTTTATTTCTATCCGTTGCCCCTCTCGCCTCGCCGCCGCATATTTGCGCGATTCTATATACGCCATGTGCAGTCAAGATGTTCTTCTCTCTCGGCAAATTTATTTTCCCTTTTATTACTTATCTCTCGAGCGCGCTCGCGCGTTTCGGTTTCTGTTCTCCGGGTGTGTCTTTGATCCGACCTGATGTGTTTGTACAAGCGCTCGAAAAAGATTTACTATCAAACGTTCTAACTGACTTATTATTTTCACTGGTAAGGAAAACAATGAATCGTTTGTTACGAGTAATGATTCTGAGACTGGATAATAAGACCGGTGCAAATTTATTAGCAAATAAAAAAATTTGGCTATTCTTCTTCGCATTTTTTTGTTATCGTTGCCCAGTGCTTCGGCTTTCTAAAAATGATAATTTTCCGCATTTTTAAGACGTAAATAGTCCTCTTACTTCCCACGAGCGTTCCCCTTATGTCCACTTTTTACATCCAAACGACGACGATGGCTCCTTTCATTTCCTCTCCGAGCTTTATTCGCATTATTCGTATACCGGATCTCGATTAATTTGTTTCATATAATTTCTAATAACGCAATAACAAAATTCATTTAGTTAACTATCACTTAAGTTGTCTACTCTCACAGCAACGCTGGAAAACAAAAAAGAAAAAAGTAAACGAAACCACAACACCGCTCTATAATTATGCATTCGTGCTAAAGAGCCTCCCTAAAAATAAAAACATCACCCTTCGCCCCCTTCCAAAACTTCTCCGTCATTCTTCAAGTTTCTCTTTTTTCGGGCCCTTTAAATTCTTTCCTATTTCCCGCTCACTCACGCTCTCTTTCTCCCCTCATCAGGAATTCCGACTCATCGGCCTTCCTGTCTTCCGAAAAAAAGCAGTCAAGAAAACGTCTGCCGCTGCTGTCGGGAAAATCGTCGATTTTCACAAATAACGGATGGGAATTAATAGTTTTCGACGGTAGAAGAGATTTTTTTAATTAGAAAATTGTTGGATTGGCAGATTTCGGGAAAATAGTTGTATCATATTCGATACCTTTTGACGTGAATCGACCGGATGTATTTTTATACCAAAAAGAAAATTAGAATTCTGACGCAAAAGCCTTCGAAATGTTTTTAAATGAAAATTTTGAAGATTATAATATCAAAAGTATTCTCGCATGATGAAAATCTCTTCGCATAGAACTTCTATACATATATATTCTTTTCTAGCGCGGCAACACACACGCGTATACGCGTACCTTAAGGACACACGCTCGTTTATCGGCGGGAAATTACTATGTTTTTTGCTGAAAAGCATAGTAATTTCCTCTCGTGAAAATTGGTACGTCTCTCTCTCGCCGGCAGCGGATGCGGCAATTTGTATATCGTGAAATTTCTCCACGTGTGTGTGTGTGTGTGTGATTCGAAAGAAAGAAAGAGCTGGCATTACGCGTGTGCGCGCGTGGCATTAATTAATTGTACATACGCGTATATAAAACCACAATTTTTCCCTATTGACCTGAATGGCCAATGAAAACGAATGTATAATGCGCACCTTTTTTTACTATTACCGAGCGGCTCGTAAGTAGCGGTCTAGGGTTTTCTTCTTTCACTTTCGCGGCGAACTGACAATAATATTTCAGCAGTTTTTCGCGTATAAACATTTTCGTGCCTGATCTTGTTTTGCAAACTGCGTTGCCACCTATTAACGAGGTGGGGTTTTTCTTTTTTTTTGCAGGTGTAATAGTCAGGCAGTAAAATTTAATGAACTTTCTAAAAAACGAAAAAGAGAATGGCAATTTGTTTATGGAAAATCTTTTTTACGCCCTGGTGTAAAACATTTTCTCCTGGCCAAGTATAATTATTAGTAAATATAAAAATTTTTACTTCCTTCTAATATCCTTTAAAAAAAAAGTATTTCATTTAAATTCATTATTAATTCACGTAAATTGTAAAAAAAGCTAAAAATGACGATTATAAATACAAAGATAATTGTCTCTACAAATGCACTACCACAAAATAATGACAATATTTTATCCAAAACCACCAAAAGAACGTTTAATCGCGCTTTCCCCACTTAAATCCTCTTCCACTTATTATTAAGCAAACCACACATTCCCATGACAATAACTCCTACACGCCCAACATTACCCAAACACACCCTTCGCGAATTTTTAATTTTCGCTCACCGCTAAACCCTCATTCACTCTCACCTACACGCACGCACACAGGCGAAGAAACGCGAGAATTGAAAATGCAGAGCGCGCGGAATCCGGAATGCGCTGCCGCGCGCGAAAAAAACGTTTAAAGGCCAAAACAAAGCGAGCGCACAGAGAGGAAACCTGTGCGCGCGAAACTGGTTTCCTCGCGAGTTGCACTTTTTAGCGGCGAATTTTGTAATCTCGCCGTGGCAGCAACGCGAGCGGTCAAGTGTGCTGCTCGCGCGCGGTTCCGTATATGCAGTTTTGGCGGGGCTATTTTTAGCGCGCGGCCGCGGTGTGTGTGGGAAAATGGTATAAACTGTGTGCGGTTGGTGCGCGTGTAATTTTTTCTTTCTTTCTCTTTTAATGAGGGGTTGCGGCGTGTGAATTGTGAGTTTTGCGAGAAATGAAAATTTATAATGTACGTCGTTTTAGTTCAAAATTCATTGTCGAAAGTGTAATTGTAATAAAAAGAATTTTCTTTACTTACTACCTATTTCGTGTTTATTAGATTTATGATTTATACATGCAGGTACTTCAATAGATTGTATCTAGCTAATAATTCTCAACACCACAAATAAATCAATAAAAATGTGTATAAAAATTTTATAATGAAAACGCTTTCACATTATATATTTTGTAAAGATCCTAGACGGCCATGAAAAGCACTTTCAAATTCTACCATAAATCCGCGAATCCTTCGAACCTCGGAATAATCATTCGAAAATCGAACTAACCTATCCCAAAAGCCACGACAATATATCTCATCGCTCCTACACGGCGGGATTATAAAATCTCGATTTCTCTCTCCGATATAAACCGTCGGGTCCCGCCCGCGCTCGGTTACGCAAAGGGGACACAATATAAGAGAGAGAGAGATTCCCAATATTTCGGTGACTAAGACACTCCGCGCGGGCGACGAAAGTCTTGCGAGAATATCCGAAAGTCCGAGGTAACGGATTATAAAGTCCCGAGAGCGATCGGCGAAACCGGTTCCCCCAATATTAACGTCGCGCCGAGAGATTTTAGCGCCGCGTGCTTGTATCATAATGGCAAAAACATCTTTCTCCCTCTCACTTGTACAGCAAAACCTTCGTGACCCGCGACCTATACCTTTCGGAGCACACCTCGCCGTCCCCCTTATCACTAATCTCTCTCTCCCTCTCTCCGTCCGTTCTATCACCCCATACCATCTCGTCGGCGAGCACAATGACAAAAACGACGGCGAGGAGTCAAAAAAGCGCGCCAAGGCCGGTTACCCCGCGCACTTTTACAAAACAAACATATACACTGTATATATACGCACACACACACGCTCTCTTCTTACCTTGAAAGCCTCTGTGCAGCGCGGACCGCCGCCGCAGCCACCACCGCTGCTACCACTACACCGTCGTGTCGTCGTTCTCCGCTCGTCCTTGTCCTTCCTCTCGTCTATCTCCCTTCTTCGCGGTACACGAAAGCAACGCCGGCTTTGTAGCTTTTACGTATATACATATATATGTATCCCACTCTTTCGCGGCGGCTGCCGCGCGCACTGTATTACGTGTATGGGTATATTACATATACTCTCCATATACGAGGTGTGTGTGTGTATACGCTTACCGCACCATACCCGGCGCGTGTTACGGTTCCTTTGTTTACTACACCCCACACACACACACAGGACACCTATAACTTTTTATCTCTCTGCACTCTTCCCTATGTATACTACCACTTGTAGCTCGCGCTACATTTGTATATATTCACCACCAAAGCACTATGTGTGTGTGTGTGCGTGCGTGTGTTATTATGCAGACGCGAGAACGCGAGTGCGCGCGCCATACGTGCGGCGCGGACGACGGGCGAGCGGCGACTGCCGCGAGTATATAGAACAGACAGCACGCAGCAGGCAGCGGCACAGGGGGATCCTGGAAACCGGTTGCGCTCCGCCGCCGCCGCCGCCGCGTGGGATGCAGCAGCGCCGTGTTGGAGAACGCAGTCGAGTGTGCGGAGAGCGCGGAGAGCGCGTATAGTAGAGTACAAGTACTGATGGTGGTAGGTATACAGGCATAGAGATATTGTAGATAGAGTAGGTGAGACGTGTATAGAGGGACGTGTGACGCAGGCAATAGAAAGAGATATATGCGGGCTCACTTTCTGTCCTCGTTTAATCGCGCATGCGCAAACCACAGCGCTGTCGCGATTGGCTCTACTGGCGGTGCCCGCGTGTTTTCAATT
>JAPYZP010001890.1:0-14917 GCA_030522985.1 Torymus sinensis | reverse complement strand
ACAAATTAGTAATGATAATAATGAATAATGAAACCTAAAACAAAAGTATAAAAAAATATGTATTAAATTTCCAATATTATTTGAACCCATATAATTATAAACTACAGAATAAAATAAAATAATGTATTCACACTGAAATTTTGAATCTATAATGATTTATTTATATTCCTTAAAATCACGAAATTTTAATACGTTAATAATAACTTGCTTTATATGCAACAAACATTGCTTTAAAGATTTTCAAAATTTCAGTCAGTATTTTGTAGGACAAAAAATGATGCTATTTCATTTATCTATCGTAATTAGCGATTTTATCTACTATAAGCACATGTATAAACCTAAAAAGATGTTAGTGAAATGAAAAACCTGATCTTCGTATAAACGTTAACGAACATTTGAAAATAAATTTTAAACCAATAATTATTTAAATATAGTCAATAATACTTTACAATTACATCGTTAATAATACATAAATGCTCTTACTTCAATTATAAAATGATTTTATCTTGATAGTTGACCAATGTGTGTACGAATAGGAAACTTTCATCGCTACTTGTGTTGGTTTTTACATTTTTAATTCCAGTCGCTCGAGTCTCTCAAAGCTTTGTATCTCTACGCAAGAAAATTATGAATAGGACATCTCCGTTTGCTGTTCTTCTTTGATAACGATCAAATTAACTACCAACTTCATATTTGTTTTATTAATGAACATCTTGATTATCGTCTTGTTGAACAGATATACAAAATCAATTTTTCGTGACTGAACAGAGAAAGGTAATAAATAGTAATAATACATATACAAAGCTCGCTATTCGACTTTCGAGATACTTGTTTTTAACATTAATACTTGTTATTTTTCAAGTTTTCATCATCTTATAGTCTCGATCAACTTTTTTCTTCGTATAAGACAAACTATATAAATAAATAAATTATAAAGTACACTGAAAAAGCGTTGGTTGGTAAAATCAATGCGTAAACCTCAATGGAATAGTGCGCCTCTTCTCGTGAAACAGTTGGAGATATTTATTCGCGAATCATCGACTGATCGCTACTACAATTTAACCAAACCCTTCCCCATCCCTCCCACAAACGTGTATGTGCACGCACCCCTCCTCCTCCTCCTCCTAATCACTGTCTTACATTTTTTTTTCATCAACTCGTTTTCTTTTACAAATCACCCCACTTTATTAAATGTAACACCCCGAGAGTAAAAGCCGCCTTGCCTACCATCAAAAAGCCTTCGTATACTTTGCGAAGAGCTGCTACGGCCTAAGAAAATACAAAAAGAGAAGGAAATCAAAGTAACAAAAGAGAATAAGAAAATCTCGTGATTACTTGGCCCTCGGTTCCCACATTCTCTTAACCACTCTGAGCCTCCCAATGCCACTTTTCACATTTACTGGCTGCCTTTATTTCTTGATACATGTATATCACTTCGCATGTATGTCAGGTTTATCTGTAGAGAATTTCTCGACAAACGATTGTTCTTTTTATCACTTTGGTTCGTGAGCAAAGAATTGTCGCTCTTATTTTTACATGCGCAGACATTTTTTCGTATGCTTTAGTCATATTCTGGTATAATCGAATTCAGCTTATTGTAGATAAGAGTATGTTTTACCTAAAAATTTGCTGTACGTAAAGAAAACAGCATCACTCTTCTAACTACTCGTGATATCTTCTCATGCTCAATTGTCATTGAGTTTTTACGTTATTCAATATTAGAACGAAACAATCACGGTTTTTGTTTTATCAAAAACATCGATTCTTGTGATTACTGAAGAAATGTAAAAACCCAACGAAATCCCGCAAATAACATTGTTTTCAAAAATCCGTCTGTATAAGGTCAAGCTGAATGACAAAACATAATTTTAAAATTAAAAACTTTAATAATAAAAGAAAAGCAAAGATGTGACAGTTTTAATCATTTTCTTATGATAAATATTTCGCATGGCGACATGGTGCACGGAAAACAAGTTCTGAGCCAGAAAGCAAGTCTATGATGTCGATGGACGGGGTGTGGCTCAGAACCTCTTTCCAAAAGGAGTCGCAATAAGCTCGCTGCACAGTGGCAAGGAGCGGATAAAATTCTTTTTTGCGAGTTTACTTAGTATATCTAACCCTAAATTGCCGTCGAAACGTGCTATATTTAGTTTTTCCTTTGATGGTGAAGTTCTCGATTTATTTTACATAAAATGTTAAGACGAATCAACATCTTTCAAAGTGACACGATTTAAATGTCTGGAAACAACGTTATATCAATAAGCCTAATAATATAATGGTGACATGATTTCTTTTAGTATAATTTTTTTTTTTTTTTTTTTTGATTTTTTAAAATCTTTTTTTGTTAAAGACACTGACGCGCGGCACAACAATATGAAAATCCTTTTGTAAGAAAAAGAAAGCCTATAAGATACACACAGGAAAACAGCGCAACAGATAAAAGCAATTCGACAAGTATTTAAGGGAATGCGATCATAAAATTTGTGCGCCTGTTTCTATTTCCTCCCTTCTAGATCTTGTGGAACAAAAAAATGTTATTTACAATTTTACACTAAATCGCTTAAGCGATTTAGTTTCAGAAGACAGAAAAACAATAAAAAGCGAACCAAACCGTGAACACTTATTAAAAACCTATCGCTTCGAGGTTCTTAGAAAAGGATTTCACTCCCGTTTGCCTTTATTGCATTAAGCACACTGGCCTAGCAAACGACTCTAATTACTTTATGTAGACCATACTACAATAGAAGTTGATAATCATTATTTATTATGAACAACTGAGTGACTGCTTGACTTGGTAAATCGTTTGTGTTTTCTCTTCGCAGTTCGTAATAGTAATGTCGATGGCATATCGAGTGGTAGGAAGGGTAGGCTAAGAAAAATGAGGGAGCGGGAGGGGTGGCGTGCCAAAGGTGGTTACGATAAGGCGAAGACTCTTCAGATCAATTTTCCCAAAAGATAACCGACCACAACCATGGCAACGGCGATGATTATACTGTTGGTAGACATGGGCAGCGGACTCTGCAGCTGTGAAGTCAAGTTTGATACTGAAGCTAAGCTTACATCTTTACCCAATGCTGCATTTTTCCATTTCATTACCTCCTCCTAAAATAAAAAATGTGTTTTTTATGAGTCACTCAAAAAAATTTAATTATTTAATTAAATATTATTTATTATTAATAATAATAATAGTAATGCTAGTAATAATAATAATAATAATTGCATTCAATGTAAAATTCAACTCTACAAAATTTTTAATTTAGTTCTAATTTCAGTAATTAAAATATCATTATTAAATGCATAGCATGCTTATAGCATCCAACTAATGTAAGAAAAAAAAAGTACTTTGAGGTAACTGTTATTTGACTATAAATTTTTAATATTTAATGAAATGTTACCTTTAATTGCAAATTTTCCTGCCTAAGAGTACTTTCTTCTACCCTGAGTTGATTAACCTCTTGTGCTACTTTCAACAACTTTTCTTCAGCTTCACCAGTAGGCTGTAAAAAATATTAATTTGTAAATAAGGGGATGGTCATACTTTTACATCAATATGGATTATATTAGAAACCAAATTCAAAATTAATTGAAGTAATATTTCTTACCTTTGGCGAAGACTTAAGTGTTTCTCCAACTGCCTTATTTTTACCATCAGTAGAATTTGACTCTGGTTTACTCGTTGTAGTAGTAGCTTTAGCTTTTGTTACAGTAGTACTACTGACTGGATTCTCAAAGATGCATTTGAGTTTTGTATCCATCAACTTTTCAGGATTGACATCTCTCCACTAGAATGTTAATAAAAAAAAGATGAGATTTCTTATTTAGTAACTTGTAAACAAACACAAAACAATTACCCAGATAATTGGAATTATTTGCCAATAGTCTAGTTAAATGTTAGTTCTGAAGCAAACGTGGAAATAATTTTAGAAATGCATTGGATAATTGCCCAAGTCACTTGACCAGATATATATTTTTGGTATTTCAACTGTTCAAGGTTTCTTTTGGTTTTATGTATATTTCTCAAACAAAACTCATACAATATTCTTCTTATCTATTTGCATATATCTAAATATGTTTGCATATATCTAAACCATGCAGTGTTTCTAATTAACTAATACTTAAAAAGTTTATACTTACGATTTCTGATGGATCTTCATCAGGATCATCATTAGCAGCAACAAGGGTTTGGACCATAAACTTGTGCTTGCTCTTTTCATTTGGATCAAAATCATATGGTTGTAAACAAACTATAAACAAAGATATATTAAATTAAATAAATTAAATTTGAAATTGTGATATAAAATATAAAAATTAGGTTATATATATCTAATATCATACCAGCTATTTCACACACTTGTTTTGGCCTAATAATTCCAGAATTTGGTCTGACACAATATCTCTTTGGAGCAGTAGTCTTTATTTTAAAGTATACTTTGCTGCTATTCGTTGGATTTGTAAGTTTCATATATGATGCGATTGGAGCTCCAGTAAAAGGACCTAAAAATTCAAATGTAAAAAAAAATAAGTGAAGGTGTTAAAAAATTCTGTATAATGATAAAAAAGGATGTTAATAAAAAATCTATCATGTCAAAAATAGCACTTGATAAAAATCAAATAAAAATTACATGATTTGTATAATGACGTTCTCTCTTTTTTGCCAGGTAATGCTAATTGTAACCTTCAAACTCATACCGGTATCTCATATGCAATTTATAAAATATAAGTATATTGCAATAACTTTCTCAATGTGTAAAAATTGAATTTATAAAATACAGAAATAATTATTAATAATTACCAACATTTAATTTATAAAAAAATAAATGAAGTTACTACAGTGATTGTGTTCAAATTATTATTATTGTAAAGTAATTCTCTAGCTCTTAGAAGAAGCAAAAATTTATAATAATTAACAAAAAATTTTAAATGCTAAAAATCGGTGTAAAGCCATTAGTATTTGAAAGTGCCAATAAACAAATGTAATGTTTGAAAATAACAATTAAAAAAATGTTTAAAGAGGCTCAGTTTCATAAAACAAATGATGAATATATGAACATGTATTGAGAAGAATAAAATGTAAGAAGATTCAGTAAATAATTAATGTAAGTAAACTGCAATATATTTATTTCTGCAGTAATGATTTGGTATAGCTGTAACAGCAAAGATGAAAGGAACTGCCGAGTCATAACAGATCATATCTGTTTCTATGAGAGAGACAGGCTTCGGCATTAATGTTTGTTGTACACAGAAGTTGAAGAAAAGCAATTCCAAGCATAGAATTTACATTTTTTAATTTAGCTTAATGCTTCTATGTGAGAAAGTCCTTCTTTATCGACAAATGTGACTCAGAAAATAAGAAAAGCTAGATTTGCAGAATAAATTAACATATATGACATTACTGCTTTTCCTTCATTTTAAGCAAAGCATAGTGTCAATTATTGAGTTTAAAAATAAGAATGCAGCTGAGACTGAAGAGTATGTAAATCAATATGTTAAAAAGCGTTTGACCCTTTGTTTGGCAGGGAGAGGATCCAGAAAACAAGTAAAAAATTCTACAGCAACGTTCATCAGCCGAAACCTTGGCTACAAAGAAAAAAGAAAGATTGAGAGAAAAAAGACGCGGCCCGAGACTCGTCGAACACTCGCACACAGCGAGAAACGGAGATCGAGCCACGAGTCGTCATCGCACTTGACAATCCCGTCTGCCGCGCGCACCCAGCGTCAATAATCATAGGCATTCGCTGGGATGCGCGAGGATGCGAGAGCTTCCGACGACCTCGGGCACGTTCGCGAGGACGGGAAGCGTGTCCGGGCATCGTCGACGGCGGCGCACACAGACAGGCCCGCGCCATGTCGTGGCGCGACGCACACATGCGCGCGTGCGTAGGTAGTTAGCTACCTACCGCAGGCGCACATACAGCGCTGGCCAACACATGCACGCAGCCACACACACGCTGGGAAAAGAAGAGAGGAAAGCCCAAAGGGCCGAGGAAAATAAGAAGAGCACTCGGCGCCTCCGACGCCTTCCCCGAGCGGCCAGCGGCGGCTCGGGCAGGACGGCAGGAGGCCCGGGAAGGGGCGCGTGTATATATAGCAGCTCCGCGGACGGCTCGACACTTACCCCGGAATCGCAGCTCGTTCTGCGGCTCGATGATGAGCACCTGCTCCGGCTTGGGCGACGACATCCTGCCGCGTTCTCGGGATGCGGCAACACGAGTCTCGGACGTCTCGGTCGACTGTCTCGCGCTGTCTCCGTCTGGCTGAGAGGGTGCAGCAGCGGCGGCGGTTCACTGGCTGCGCGGCTGTGGCGCTACAGGGACGGCACTGCTCCTCCTCGTCCTCGTCGTTGCTGCTGCTGCCGACTCTGGGCCGAGTCGCGCGCGGTCCACACTCCTGTCGTCGTCGTGGCCGTGTCGCCGTCCTCCGCGGAGATAGCCGTCAGTTCAGGTGCGTGCGCACAGCGCCTGCCTGCCTGCTGTGGCTCTCGCTCTGCGCGCGCGCGCGGCTGCGTGTTATATGTGTATATGGACGTGACAGATATATATGTATGTGTCGGGGAGAGGCGCACGAGCGCGATAAATACACACGGACGCTCTTCCCTGGTCTAGCTTTATCTGTCGCTCACGCGTCCTTCGTGAGACGCGGCATGCGCGGCAGTTGAACAAGGGCCCAAAGAGGAACTGCTGCTCTTGCTGCTGCTGATGCACACGCACGATGCCAGCACTGCCAGCACACACGCGCACACGGACGCGAGGCTCTTTTCTCTCTCCCTCTCCCACTCTTGCTCTGTCTCTGTCTCTCGGACCGCCTGCGCTCAGCCTCTATATGACAGTGGCTCTATAGACTCTCCAACTCCGGGATTCCGTTGGACTAAATTCTGCGATTTTCGGTGCTGCTGCTCTACTGCGGTGTCTGCGGTGGAGCGGGCTCGGCCTGCGTGTGTGCGTGCGTCTCCGAATGTTTATATATGCGTGTGCCCGTGAGCCGTGAGTGGCGTTGTAGTCGCGCGCCGTCGTCTCGTCGGCCGTCGCTGCTCGCAATACGCATGCGTCACGGCGAAAATTATTGTCGAGCAGCGAGGCGAGCTTGAAAGAGCGAGAGCAGAGCAGCTGCTGCCGCCTCTTTCGCCGTCCTCGATCGCTCCGTCTTTCTCGCTCGCGGAGTCGCGGCTCGCTACTCGGAGATCGAGAGGTTCGCCCTTTTCCCCCGAGAGCTCCACGAGTTTTTGGCTATACCTATTGCTGTTGCGGCGTGCGGGGGAGTTTGGGGAGGCCTCCGTGCATTACGTCATGGCCCACTACGCTGGTCAAGTTCGCAAGCTTTTTGCGCCGAGTGCACGCGGACGTTACTTGCACCGCATTCACTGCGACCGATCTTTCGCTCGCACTCACAGCGACCTGTACACCCTATAGTCCTTCTTTTACCGAGTACATAGTTCGATTGCTTTGTTCTTTATTAAATACTGAGTGGTCCATTTTACTTTCGCGTAATAGATACCCAGAAGCTATTGATGATACCTACTCAGTTTTTATGCTCATAATTTATTAAATGTATCGTAATACCGTTGGCACATTCAAATGTTTAAATCTGCCCGTTCAATATTCAAGTTTTTAACACATGTTTCAGAATTTGATATGCTTAATACTTTTCTTCTAGCAATTATTTTATTGAAAAAGACATTATCGTTATTCTTTGGGATGATTTGTCATAACGAATATTACTCAAGTGTGTATGCAGGTAAATTTACAAACGAAATTTATATAAAATTAAATGTAAAAATAGGAAGAAAAATATTTCATTAAACATTTAAGTCTATCCGAATGAATAATAATAATCAATAGACAACTGAAAATTAATTAGTTAGCTCAAAGTTAATATGTCATTTGTAATTTTATGTGGCATAATTAATTAAGTATACCTATATAATACGTACCGGTATTTATTTACAACTCCGTGACTAAACTTTCCCTCCGAAATCTCATAGCAAAAAAAATAATCCCGAAATTGACTTAAAAGAATAAGCTAATTTTAAGATTGTTGCGTAATTGCCGCGACTATGATTCGAATTGTCGCATTTTCGAAAAGCTTGACAAATACTTATACCGATTTTTTAAAATATTGAATTAAAAATAGATATTGTATAAATATTCTTCATATAAAAATTCGTTCAATAAACAGATAAAATTAAAGTTATATTGTAAAATATAAAAAAGTAGGATTATAAAAGAAATTAATCTCACATCAAATTTTCAAAGAATCTTTGAACAGTTTGTTCCTTGTAGTATACATGAGAAAGTATAGATAAAAGAAAATAAACGTTGGTTTGAGCTTTTTCATTTAAATTAGAAAATTGTATATTTACAATTTTCATAGGCTTATTATTATCTTCTTTAGTTTTATTGGCCCCGTGGTTTCCGTAAGTATTATAACATAAAAGCTTTTTAAATAAAGAATAAAGAATAAAAAATAAATGGGGGGAAAGGCTCCTATTGTAAGTACATACTACATAACAAGGTGGAACTAATATAATTGTTTGCTATCGCAAAACAATGCCTCACAGTTGAAAAGGGCTTCTTCGCGACCCTGACCAATCGTCGACTTCAATTACGGCGCACACACGTGTTCTTATTTCCGATTATCGAACGGCCACTTGGCGGCCCGTACAGTAGACAGCTACATCTACATCGCTATATACATGTTGCAGGCGGCAGGTGTGAGTATATATAGGTATAGGTACCTATACAACACATGTGTAGGTACTTACATTATACTTAGGTGCAAAATGAAACTCCAGTGGCGCTGTACTACAGCAGCCTTTCGTACTTGGCACTTGCAAATACAAAGCTCATGCTGTTAGCTGTATTGCTGTGCGTGCACGTCCCGTTGGGAGCAAATTCAGAGAGCGCATAAGTAGAATGGAATCGTGAAAGAACGCTGCAACGTGAGGACTGAGCCCCGATTTTTGATTTTAAAATTTTGTCGAAAAGAAAAATAAAATGGAGCAGGAAAGCCAGCAAATCGATCCAAATCTCAACGCGGATGCTTATAGAAACTTGACTGCGGCAGATCACCCACCGACACCCGACAAGCAACTTGAAGTCGTCATAGTGCACAAGGGTAAGTCAGGTTAGAAAGCTACGTCGACCGGCTTTTCAAAATATCGTCTTTAAAAAAATTTAAACAAGGACAGGATTCATCTTTTACGAAAATTCTAATCTTCGTTGTTTATTCTAATATATTTTATTAACATGCCAAGCTTTTATTGTAAAAATTTACTAATTGGAGCAACTCCTCTTCTGTTCACAATTAAACTTTAAAAGTTACATTTTTTTCATTGCAATAAATAATTATTGAACCCAGTTAAAATTTGATGGTTTTCAATGAAATCCTTTTATTATTTTATCAACATATTTTTAATGGTTTATATTCTTTCAAGTATTTTACTTTTATGCTATTTACAGATGATAGTCTCATTCTTGGAGCTAGTAATATGGTAGATAGGTATTGGAATGGCACTATATGGTTGTATACTGACCTTGCTAACTTTGATCGTAACCATTATACCGCAGCAGTACGTACTGAAAGTGGAGTGCACGTGGCTACTTACTTAGATAAATATGAAAAATTTGTGATTGGAGAAGATACTGGTCTTCTACAAGTTTTCGAGTTATTATTAAATTCTGAAACACAATTGCAAGAATTACAATGTATTGGTTACTCATGTCAACATGATGACAGTTTAACATCAATTTCAACATTCAGCAACAATAAACATATTGTTACAGCAGGAATTGATTCATGGTAACCATTTCAAAAATGATTTTATTATTTTAAATTATGAAAATTATTCTCATTTTAAGTAATTTGCTTATAGTATAAAAATATGGGATACGGCAGACATGATAACCACATCTTCATACCATCAAGCTCAAACTGATGTTGTTACTAGTGTAGAAACTCAAATTAACAGTGATGCAGTATTTTTATCTACATCCATAGACTCCGAAGCTTTGCTTTGGGATACAAGAAAATCCAAACCTGCTCTTGGTTAGCCTGCCTATAAGATTCATATTTCTTTACCACTTTGTGAAATTCGCAGATGTTGATTACTATTGTTTTTATTCTTTTAAGGTTTATGGAAAAAAACTGATTGTGGACTCACTGCTGCATCTTGGAAACCTGATGATGAGAATATTGTTGCAGTTGGAGGAATTGATGGAAGTATTGCAATTCTTGATATTAGAAATATTATTGCAACTCCAATCCATGAATCTGTCAAATTTCCACGTGGAGTGCATAAACTATTATTTAATCCTAACTCTCCAAATCAGCTGGCTGGTTGCTGTGATTCTACAGAAGTTAAAGTTTTTGATTCATCCAATGACTTTTTACCTATTTATGAGGACAATGCACATACAGATTTTGTTAGAGGCTTAGCATGGCACAAAAGTGAATTGGTAACTTGTTCATGGGATAACACAGTTCTTAGGCATAAAGTTCTGTCTACCTCAAGTGCCTAATACAATAAAGATTATGTGTGCATATATGTACACAATAATTATTTTTCATCTTTATAATAAAATATGCAATAGCATTACTTTATATTTTTTTTTTACTTTTATACTTAATAGTTTATTTTTTTATTTTGAAAAAAAAAGTAGCTGGAAATACTAAAGATACTACAGCATGTGAAATAATTCTAAAAGTACATTTGTTGTTAAGATTTATTTTTTTAACATGAAAACAATTCGATAAACTGCAAATTAAAAATAATAAAGTAAATCGAAGAAAGTGTGCAATGTTCATTATTTAGTACTTTGCTGTACTACTTACATTCTAAATGTAGAACATTAAAAGTTTGATCAGGTAAAAGTTTTTGTACTAAATACTTCATCCAATAAAAATATGAAACTATTTTCTATAAAATATAAATATCATTGATACAATATAGAATAAATTTTGTAATACTTAATTCTTAATAACTTACTTTTTTATTATAAAATATTACATTGTACAAAAACCTAATATTATTTTTTAAAATACAAAAACATAACTTAAGGAATTTCTATTTCTCTGGGCTTTTGAAAAGCAGCAACGAGAGAATTTAACTGTACAGCTTCATTACATCCACTTATAACTCGTTTTTCTATTTCTGCCATTCTTATTATAAGATCAATTAATACATCATCAGGAAATTCAACTAAAAAGTAATCAAATTGCTTAATTCAAAATATTTCAAACAAATATTTTTTTAAAGTTATTTACTTACTTCTGTTAACAATCACTTGAATCTCAGTTAATATATCCTGCAAAGCCAATCCTTTTTTTGTTTTTAAGTCTTGAATTTCTAAGAATTGGGTTAAGTTTGAAATATGTTACTTTAAAAATGTTCACTTTTCAATCTAAAATATCTATGTAAAATGTTTAACTAAGAAAATTTATAATATAAATGTTTAAAAGGATACTGCTATAAGCTGATTCATAAGTTTCATTTAATAACCAATTGACAATGTTTTTTATATCTATTGGAAGAGGATGTCCAACACAAGAGTAAACGTTATCTTCATTAACACATCCAAATGCTAACCATGTACTTTGTAAAACATTTAATACTCTCCTCATATCACCATCACTCAATGTCATTAATGCTTTTTTGCCATCCTCAGTTACAGTTACACTGAAATTATCAGTTATTTAAATTGCTAATGTAAAAACCTTTTTCCGTAAAGAAATAAGAAAATTCTGCAATTAAATTTACTTCTCTTCCTTGATTACATGCTCCAAACGAGGCAATATTTGTTCTGCACCAAGAGGTCCAAATCTGAATTTTGTACAACGGGATTGGATAGCAGGGATTATTTTACTTAAATAGTTGCATATAATACAAAACCTTACATTCTCAGTATATTTTTCAATTACTAGAAATATAAAACACATTATTTTATTATAATTTTCTTATAATAATTATTATTTTATTAGAAAAGGTACTAACTTCTTCTAAGAGCATTTTGAGCATCATTAGTCATAGCATCAGCTTCATCCAAAATAATTAATTTAAATCCTGATCTGTACATCGTTCCTGTACTGGCAAAACTTAAAATTTGACCTCTGACGATTCCGATTCCTCTATCATCTGAAGCGTTTAACTCCAACACCTACCAAATTATACTACTTTTAATAAAGAAATAAATAATTGTGATTCATTTATATAGTTAAGTTTACCATTGAATTAAACTGCTGAGGTGTGTAGAGCTTTTTTGCACATGCAAGTATTGTACTGGTCTTTCCAGTACCTGGTGGACCATACAATAGTAGATGTGGTAATTGATCTTGGTCAATAAACTTATTAACTATAATAAAAATTTAAAGAGGTTGATTAATATTATAGATAGAAATAGCTTAAATTTTAACAATATCGATACTCACTTGTTTGAATGATTTCTTCATGAGAAATAAGATCATCTAATTTATTTGGCCGATACTTTTCAACCCTTTAATTAAGAAAATATTTTATATAATATTATTGTACGTAAATTATAAATTATAACAAAAATTTTATACATAAATAATGCATTATTTTACCATGGTAAATTATGAATAACTTTTGGTTCGTCTGAAGACATTGTTTATAGTTTATATTGTTATACTTTCACAAGTTTCTCAGGTTATAAACCGGTCCAAAAGAGCGCGCGTACTGAATTATACCTGCGATTATATTTTTGCGTTTTGAAGATGGTAGATATGACATTCTTCACATGTTGACTGCTGACTGTTGGTAACAAATACAAACATTTGCAAATATAACAACAACACAATTAACTAACAGTTATTATATTATAGTGATACTAGTATAAAAATTTAATAAAAACGCTTATTTCTTGTTTTTAAAAATTTTAGTGCCAAAATAATGTTTCCAGTTTTCAAGTTGAATATAATATATATACGTATCGAACAGCAATATGGCAACGTCGCTTCGAATTCTTAGAAGAAATACACAGGTGGCGGTAAACAGATAAACTACGAGAACAGAAAAGATCAAATGTTTTTTTGTAACTTTCCTCAGTTAAAAATTGTCGCTCGATAAAATGAGATTAAAACCAACATTGGAATATTTATTTATTCCAAGTTGATGTAGTGTATAGATTTATAATGCGTGCTTGTTGTATAAACTGTAGTAATCATCTAGGTTAATTTATATTGTTCATACTTAGTCAATTATCATAATTCATGTAATTTTCATAATTGACAAAATGTCATCTCATATGGATCGGCTTTCACAAATCGTTTCATTTGCTAAAAGTAAAAAAGTCACTGATTATAAGGTTTGTATGAAAAATTTTATAATTTATATTATTAGTTTGTATGATTAATTTTTAAATACACAGTAATAATACTTTATTACTCAACAGAAAGCCATAAAACAATTATTAGAATTATGGGATGATAACTCAGAAGATGTCATAGAACAGATAACTGAATATTCAAAAAATCCTGACTTGAACATGAGATATGAGACATATTCATGGAATGATTTATTTGTTATTGTACATGAATTGTTCATAAGTGTGAGTTATCTTGTAATATAGTTTATACAATATCTGTTTTATCTATATTAAATTTAAAATTGAAATGTCTAATCTTATCTTATATAATTTTATTTTATTTTTAGGAAATAGAACGAATCAGTAAACTAACTGGAAATTCTGGAAAACTTGATAAAGAAAGAATAACAAAACTTGTGTATTCAACAGCCGAGAAAGCAAACTATTTTCTAAAGCCAAAAGATGCAGTTATTTCAACACTACAAGTATTACAAAATCAAAATGCTCAAATCTATTCTGAATTTTACGAAATATACTTAAGTATTTTAAGAAAATATGTGTTGCAAAAAAGATCACAGCGAACACTAGTAAATCATAATCACTGGCAAGAATTATTACACACTTGCTCTTCTATACTAGAAAATGTTGTTCCTAATGTTGATTATGTGAAACTTCTTGAAACAATAGATCTCATTGTTCAATATGGATGCACATTATCAACTTTATTATTTGAAACAAAGAAATTATTACCAATTATAGGTAAATATATCTTTAGCGTATTTCAATGAAACAATCTAAATTTTACATAGAAAGAAATTTTTCAATTTAATTTACAAATTTAATTTTTCAGGTAATCTTTTGGAAAACTATCAATCGTATAGCATTATGTCAACAGATATTTTGTTCAAATTGACTTATACAGTATGTCATGAAATTGCCACAGAGAGTAGATTTATTCTCTGTAAATTTGGAGAAAGTGTACCACTATCAATGATTGATTTAAAAGGTCCAGATGAAAAATATAAGCTCTACCTTCTTTTGGTACAAGTTCATCATCCAAATGGTTCTCCATTAGGTGATGATGTTAGTTATACTTACAATGATGATAAGTGGAAGGCTATTATTAATTTATTATACAAAATGATATTAAACGATCTTAGGCCTACAAAGTTATCAGAAAACGTTATTGCTTTAGGTTGTGAAGGTAAGTAATTTTATAAGAAATATATATATAAATGCATGGACTGAAAACAATTTTAATGATTATTAAAACAAGTAGGTACCCTGTGAGAACTACGTGAGTTCCATATGTTCTTTCACAGTAGGGTAGTTATTGATTTTAAACATAAAAGAATAAAATATTTTAATAGAAATTTCAAAAATTTTATTCTTTGACTATTAAAAAAAAAAGAAAAAATTTTAGATAATTTTAAGATAATAAATCCAATATGATGTACAATAGAAGTTTGGGTCCTGCTCGAATTAATATTAGTTATTTTATTTATAAAAGTAACTAATATGTTATAACAGTAACTAATATGTTATAAAAGTAACTAATATGTTATAAAAGTAACTAATATGGTATAAAAGTAACTAATATG
>JAPYZP010001889.1:0-17550 GCA_030522985.1 Torymus sinensis | reverse complement strand
CCGGGAAGTATGGAAATGGGCGGAGGGGGAATCCCCGAAAGAATGCGCGCCGACAGAGAATAAGCGCGCGCGCACGCTTGACAAAAAAGGTCGCGCGCGCGCGCGCGGTTTCATTACAGTGACGTATCATTACGTCATGTGCCTTTGCACCTTTAAAGTGGATTCTCTCTCACTCTCTCTCTCTCTTCCTACGCTTTAGCTCTCGTCTTCTTTTTTCTTTTGCGGAATAAATTTAAATGCTTTCGGGATCGCGAGCGAAACTTTGTCGTAAATTATAAAGCGACAAGGACTTTTTAATTATTCCGAAAGTGCGTGCGCGGACGGTTCAGCTTTTGCTCGCTTTATTTTGAATGGTCGGCGCGCGCGCGCGCGTTTGTCGCTCTGTCTGAAAGGGAGGAAAAGTTCCTTTTGTCGCTCTGAAAGCGCGCGTTTATGTATATGTATATATTTCGTTATGTGAAATTGTAATTGTCATCTGGCGCTAATTAGCATCGAACATTTTTTACTAAACGAAAATACCCATAAAAATATTATTTATCCTCCATTAAGTTGTCCAATACTTTTTTCTCACTTCGTATCGATGCGCACGCTCGTATTACGTCTATACAAAATATCCCAGTAAAAAGTTCATTTTTCACCCCATATCCAAACGACCTCATCCACGTACACCTCCGCATACTCCCACGCGATTGAATCGAATTTTCGGAAACTCACAATTCCGCCCCAAAAACCCGTCCAGCGAAAAATTGTATCATCGTGTCGCTCTCTCTCTCTCTCTCTCCATCATCTCTCTCCCTATACGTTCTCGATATATCAAGGGGGGGAAACCAATCGCCGGCGAAGCCCCATCATGAAATTCCATCGGGCCGCGCGTCGACGAGTCTCTGACTTCGCCGGAATTAAAAGCATCCGTACGGATTCCCGGGCTGCTGCTGCTGCTGGGGTAGAAAAAAAATCACACACACACGCGATCCTGCTAATTCATGTGACAGTGGCAGGTACGGCGGTTAGCTCGCTCGTCCCGAACGAGGGAGGAGAAAAAACACGCCGGTTCAGCAGGTGGTGGATCTGCGTGGTGATTTTTTTTTTGGATGTAGAAGATGCTAGAATTCTTTATAGGAAGGTGGTGTAGATTTTGGGGTAAGTATGAGATGGCTGGGATTATTGTAAGAGAGGAGCGAACGTTTGAACCCACTACCATGGGTACCGTCGCAGCTATATACCGAAGCGAAAAATATCCCTATTTGTCCTATAAATTTAGTTTCAAAAGTAAAGGTCACATTTTGATCTCTTCTGTAATAAGCTAATGCAATATGTATATTATACACATCTGTATAATAATTGAGCGTGAAATAACGCTAAAAGCTTTGCGTCATAGTTCTATCACCCTAAACATTATTATGGAGCTTCTTCATTATTGGAAATCAAAATACTCTAAACACAGGCAACGCATATTTGTCAAAATTGCATAAACCAATGAGCCCTCTGCTATGTTTAATATTAAATGAACAATCGTATACATAGCGTACAGATATTAAATGTAACCATTATCCGGCAAATTTAACGGGATAATACATTCTCGATCAAACATTAATAACCATCACAGCTACCTAACCCCACGGAAATTAAATCTAAAATAACCAATGGAATTGACGTTTTCGCCAAATTTCCACGCAGAGAAAAGAAAATCTTTACATGAAAAGTATGGTTTTCTAACTATAAAATCCTGATTTATTTGTGCCAAAGTACATATTTTCTTAATAATTAATTTTCTACAATTTCAAAGACATGGTTTCTTAACTATCAGAAATTATTATTTAGCTGTTCACGAACTCCGTAAAGGTTTTCTTCTCTCTGTGGCATAGAAATCGCGTACGTGATTTTTTTCTCCAATTACAGAACTAAAATACAGAACTACAGAGACACACTAACAATTTCCATTCGTGTCCCTTAGAAGCGCTCGCGCGCACTCTACATAGCCCGCGAAACTTAATCGCGTGTACACGCTGCATCATTAGAAGCGAAAAGTCAGCTACTCCGAGCTTCGCCCGGCTTAATCAATGAACGACCTACTTCACTCTCTCTCTAGCTCCGCGTCGTCCTCTCCTTCCTCGAACTAACACATTTCGAGGAAGACTCTCACGAGAGCTCTCTGGAAAGAGAGAGAGGGAGAGGGAGTTTCCAAGGCATTCCCCGGAATCCTCGAGATAATGCGCGCAAGAGAGTTTCCAGCCCGACTCGACTGAGAGGTCAGCGCTCGTGTGTATTATAACAGGCGAGTTACGACTGTGTGTGCTATAGCTCATTGACGAGTCGTAATTAAAAGTTGCGTGAGGAGGTGGAGGCTTCAAAGGGAGCCGCGCCGAGGAAGATTGGACACGAAGGAGTGAAAGGAATGTCGGCGTGGCTTCAAGTTGAATCTGTTTTGGGCCGCGGGAAGTTTGCGTCCTGCGGATGGATGGACGTCGGTATGATGGCTGCTGAGGGTGGATTAATTGTGATGGCTGCATATACAGTGCGAGTAGATTGAAATTTTAGTTATTTATGGGTTGGTTTTTAACGTATTGAGAGAGAATGAATTTGATTAATAGCGACTTTTCAGAGATTATATTACGAAATTTATAATAACTTTGAATATTACCCGTGTTTAACCAAATGAATAATAAAACGGGATAGCTGCTGCTACTGCTGCTGCTACTGCATATTTTATAACATCGTGAGCTGGAATTGAAATGTTTTCGTGCCACTAAAGCATAAGTACGAATGAATTACCAGAATCGTGGGACATTAAAAGCTCGCAATAACCCAGAGATCCAATGGGAATTCGCAGTGGGAAAGAATAATGAATTTCCGATCTTTGTCGACATCGATTCCCGAAAATTCGATCGAACTGTTCGAGATGTATATATATACGTACCATCTAGAGCTCAAAGGAGAATATCGCATTAAAATTCCATTTCCGAGTCCTGTAAATTTAAAAAAAAAGAAAAGAAAAAAAAGAAGTTTTCCCGTTTCCGAAGTTGCGTAGTTATACGCGAGTTTGGCGCACGCGCCCTCGTACACTAACGACACACTCCTTTTCGCATTATATCGTAAGAAAATATCTTCAGGAAAGTTGGCTAGTTTATACTTATGCATAGTATAAGAGAAAAAGAAACGAGCGCGCGTTTCGCAAAATGATATTGAGAAATGAAAGCGAGGCTGGGGAATTGGCGTAATTCGCTCATTCACGAGTCGTTTCCTGCTCGCTCGCGGATAGGTTTGAAAGGACTAATTGCTCGGTGGATTCGATGAAAAAAAGAAGACTAGTGAGAGAGAGAGAAAATGAAAAACGATGAGCGAGGAGACGATTCTTAATTAAAAAACGAGGTCGAAATTTGAATAATAAAGGACGCGATGGGTATCAAGTTTAATGTGAAACTTGTACAATATTAATTGATATGAAATTTTAATTACGTATATATAGTACTTTACACATTTATTTTAGACATACCAAATTTCGTTGGAAAATTCATAATTAAACTTTTTATACTTAATTATATATCTCTGACTGACAGTTTGTGTGCCCTATGAATCACGAACACGATGTCCTGGATAAATCCCGAACAATTTCCACTAATACGACAGCGATCAATTCGAATTTAAATTCCCAGCACCCGATTCGCCACATTTGTATCCACCCAAACAAAGTCACATCAAACCCATTAATCTGTCTCTACGCTCCTACGAAAAAGAAAAAAAAAACACATAACCAACCTTTCCCACCGACGACGAATGAATGAGTAATCGTGGCATTTCGTCATCCTCAAACCCGCAGGAAGAAGCAAAAAGGAACCAACCGGCGAAATTTGTCGGTAGTATAAAACAAAAAAAAAAAAAAAATTGAGGCATAGCTGGGCGCTTTACGTGGTGGGCCCTAATTACCGGGTGGAAAACGATTATTTATTGCGACGACGCTAATCGGCGATGCAGGCGCTCGTTAATATTTATTCCGCGCTCTCGCTCCTCCGCTGGTGCTCTAACGATCTCTCGCTCGGGCATTACTTATTCAGGCTAATCTAAGGACAGATACGCTCACTCTCTCTCTCTGTGCGGGTGAGGGAGAGAGAGAGAAAGGTAGGTCGGACGACTGCTGCTAAATCATTAGCGCGGCTGAATGAGGAACTTTGCCAATCTCTGCGCCAGGGATTCATTTCTGCGCAAGCGCATCTTCTTCCACGAGGACTAGGTATATACCTACACACGAGTTGAGTGTGTAGCGCGAAAGGGTCGATGTGAAGGAGTGTGATATCGTGTTTATTCGGGATGTACAAAGGGGGGCCAAAGCCAAAGAGGAAGGGCTGATTGATGGACAGGGTAATGCCGGCGTGCGGGCATTAGGACGTGGATGGTAAAGAGATTAGAATCGGTTGCGCAGGTTCGAGTCTTGGGGGTATTGGTGTCTTAGGCCGATTAGTATATCGCATTGACGTTACAGTTGAACGATTGGTCCTATAACCTTTTTTTTTATAGAATTCAATTCGTGAAATGTATATAACACGTCAGGTGGTCTATTTTATGAATAGGACGAATATCTTTAGCGCAATAAGCAAATTAATTTTTTCTGATATCCTCTCGCAACATATTTGCGAATTTTTTGTTTTCGAACACGTAAACGATTTCAAATATATTCGCTATACGATACATCGGCAGTTTTAAATTAATTAAACATCTATACCTCTTGATATAACAATGTAAATATTTTTTTTTGCTCTTTGCTTAGCACCAAATCCTCCCTATATTTACAATATCCACACGATCGATTAGAAATCGATTTTTCCACGACGAAATATCATCAATCAAGGATTACCCACGCGGCCTTGCCTTCAAAGTATTGTCCGCGAAATTTACCATCAACCGGCAATAAATTCGCCTACTCTCTACCACGCACACAAATATATACCTATACACATGTGCGCGCATACGGTCCACTGTGGCCCATCGAGGCGTCGCGCGCTAAAACAAGCGCCGTAATAACAATACACACGGACAGACTCTCTCTCCGCTCCCGCTGGCTGCTACACCCGACCATAAATTTACCGGGATTCGAGGGCCGAATGGGTTTATGCGTGTGCCATTGGTATTCTCTCCCGGCCCCTTGAACACCTCCCCGCCTCCATTCTTACGCGTTCTGCCCTTTAATCTTATGCAATCGCATAAATTCCAGCTAAACAGAGAGCGAGAGAGGGAGAGAGAGAGCGTGGATCTGTCCGGTTTATTTCCGGCGTCGTAATTCACTCGCGGTGTGTACAGGGGCAAAAAAGACCACGACCCTCCGCGCGCGCGCGAGGTTGTGTTCTTGTTTTTCCCTCCTCCCACCCGCACGCCTCCGGTCTCCTTCGGCATCGATTTATCGGAGTCGAGTGGGAGGAGGATGGCTTTAAGTACTCGTAACCAGGTGCGAGAGGCGGCAGTCCGTGCGCGCGATCCGAAATTTTATTGGAAAGCCAGGTGATTTATGAGGAGGCGCACGCGCGCGCTATACGTGTGTGTCTATACGTACAGGTGTAGTTCTTTTGCCGCGGCTGATGCTGGCTGGGTATATAATTTAGCTGAGTAAGCCGCCGGCGTGGGTATACACACGAATTCGACTCAATAAAAAGGCCAAGAATTTCATTAATTGATCGAGTGAAAAAAATCTACTGTACATAGTGTATATAAGTGTAACGGGTGATTGGATAATTCATCATTTCCAAAGCAAACATTTATATATAGACGGTGGCGACGTTCCACGTGTCACTGCGTATTCAATAACTCACACGAGTCACACAACTCGCCATCGAGCAGCTCCCGAAGACACTCCTCCCTCTTCCCCTTTTCCTTCGCGCAGACGATATTATATCCAGCGGACATTTTATTCCGCTATTAAAATATCCCGTTACACGCGTTATTTAACCTACCCCCCCTGCTTCCTCTCTCCGGGCACTACTCTCTTATACCTCCGCGAAACTCGATCGTGTGCAGAGCTTGTAAAGGACTCGATTTCACGTCGAATCCCTTTTGGATTGCGCGCACCTCTCTCCCTCTCCTTCTGCGGCTATTCAATTCGTCTCTGCGAGCGAGCGAGCGCGCGCGGCCGAATTGTATTACGATCCCCGGGCAAATAATTCGCGAGGGGGAGAAAAACGGGGACGCCTTTGAAAGAATCCGCGTCGCGTCGTCCATTCGTTTTAATCGATTTCGGTCTTGAAAGGAGCAAAGCGCGCGCGAGAGAGAGAGAGAGAGAGAGAGAGAGAGACTTCATCTGGACGATTAAAACTTTATTATGGGCCGGGGGAGTATAATTGTGCGAATGAGGGAGGGGACTTTCATTTTGCATAATCGAAGGAGGCTCGCCCCCTCCGAGGAATTAAAAGTGACGGCGCGGATTGAGGTTTAATTGAATCATTGGTTATGTGCTTGCGGGTCGTTTATCGATAATTATTGGCGCAGGGAGGGGGGGGAAGAATATTCGTTATACTGCGAACATCGTCTGATGCATAATTTATTGGTTATACACAACCAACCACTGCTGTATCCACGTCTTCAGTACCAAAGAGAGACGTCCACTCTATACACCAAAACTTTTTTCTCCTCAGCACCCACCACAACGTGTGCACGCATACGCACACACAGACACATATAAACTCACACACATCCGGGTGATTAACGCGGTTAATCCGCTGCAATTTCACTGCAGCAGCAGCTCTCTCCGACCTTTGAGCTCTCTCGCGGGCGAGCGGAGAGGCGACGTGTGCCGGCGTAAATAATTTACGGCTCGTAATTGTAATTCCGCGCGCGCGCGTCGGGGTAGATTGCCCGAAAGTCGATTGCACTCTCCTACTCCGCCTCCTCCGCCAGGCTGCGTTGTATAAACAGGGCGAAGAATGTTTCTTTTTTTTTATACTACGGACGTCGCCCTGAGTTACGAGCTCGCCGGCTGTCGAAGCTCGAGAGGGTTGCAGCGTTGTTTTATTTTTATTTTTTTTTTCCCCGTTGTGATAATTACGGAATGGCGCGAGTGTCGGCCGGTGAATTAAAAGTGGGGGAGGTGGCGTGTAATTGGTTTGGGGAATTAATATTTTAATATTTACAAGAGTTGTTCGGGCCATTCAGGTGTTAAGAGAGTGGAAAATTTAGCTTATTGGTTTACTTAGAAAGGCCTGAAAACCAAACAGCCATTACTAACGAAACTTACTTACTTTCTTAATAACTTCCTGTTCACCTAAAACCAAAACACATCCGTCGCTTTGAATTCCCACATTACCACAAAGCTCCGTTCAAACGGAGCACCAGCTGTTCGGTCGCGTGCCTCGCCGGTCTATATCCGCAGCCGCGGTCGAGAGGAGAAAGAGCGCGTAAGCCACACATGCACACTCTCGCTCTCTCCCTCTCCCTCTTGGAGAAGCATTATCGTAATAGGCCGCTGTGCGTTCGATGATTTACGCCACGTGGCATTAGCTTCGCCGTATTGATTTTTGCCAAGTGCATAAAGATTTGATTTATCTAATGCGTTGTATAGCGCATCACTTACGTGATATCCTGGTTTGTGCAAAATACCATATTTTGTTGATAATTTGTTACAACAAAATTAGTTAAAATCGCGGGTAGATACGAGGCTTTAAAGCTTGATAGACAGAACTTTACTCGGTTTTCACTGATGGTTTTATGAAAAGAACCACAACAAACTGACCTTTTGAAAACGAATAACGTTAACGCGCAGTAGTTTACAAAATCCTCAACTCTCATCGCGAGGTCAACCAGAGCCAATAATCGACCGATCATCCATGTCCGACCACACCTGCGCCCTTACACGACCCTTTACATCCCTCGTTCGGTCATAGAAAGAGAATACGTATAGAGCGCAGTCCGCAGCAGACGCGACGGCGTAGCCTTGTAACTCTCTCTCTCTCTCTCTCTCTCCCTCTTCAGCGAGAGATCCACAGGTTGATCCAGTAATTTCGCCTCGTAAAGCCGGCGAGTGGCGCACTGTAAGCCCCCCGGCATTACAGTTCAAAATTCAATCTGCGAGCGCGACGGGCCATCGAACTGTGTTTCTCCCCGGCCGCGTGTGCGCATGCGAAAGCAGACTGCGATGGTACGCCTGTACTTTTTCACGTCGATTGTACCAACTAATTATTGTCGTTTGGTTATTTACGTTTAATAATATAATCTTATTGACTGTCTAAAGTTGAATTAGCGGAACAAACCAGTGATTATTAATTAACATTGCTTCACTGCTGAATTAGTGTACATATGCACTAATAAAATAGGGTATTTGCACTAAGAATTAGTGCCATATTGAATATATTAACAAATTTGGTAATGCAGCAATTATAACTATAAATAATTAGTGGTTTTTCCACTAATTCAACTTTAGACAGGACACATGCCATATTGTGACACTATCTCTAATGGTAAACACTAATAACATTTTAATAACTTTCATATTCTTTTGTTTCAGGTAAGTCAGAATTTCACCACACCTTTGACCTACGCCTCTGAACAGCGAGTGAGTATGCACTTGCTCCATAATTTATTTATTCCATCACTTCGAAATTCCCCTTACACCGAACGGACACTAACCCGTCCGCCCATATCCATACACTTACCACTTATAACGTACACGCGGCGGTCGCGCTACTAGCCACTACCCAACTTCCATCCACTTTCATATAACGAACTTTATAAGTATAGCAAGTATACACACATACACACAGACCTCGTCCAAGTTTTGAGAAAAAAAAGTCCACACGGCCGTAAAATGTTTCTCGAAACTTCGAAGCGCCACTCTACATTACACTCTTAATTACAACTTCCATCGATTAAAATTCGCTCTATGTCTAAGAATCGCGCACTCTAAAACGCACTTAATACGCAAATACCCCGGCGCCCGCGCGTCTGAAAAGTGTGCCTGCGGATTATGCGATTTCGTTCGCACACGTACATACATATACACAGAGAGAGAGAACCGTCGCGTAAGGCGGGCATTAGCATGCATAGCTTGTCACGGCGCATTTAGCAAACCTCGCCTCCCCCTCTCTCTCTCTCTCGTTTTTCGTCTTCATCCGTGGAGGAGGTGGGAAAGGAAAGTCTTTTCGGGGCCGGAGCCAAGTCTAGTTCGAACGGATGGAAACTGATAAAATTTCATCTCCGCGGGAGCGAGGGAGAGAGAGAAGGGTTATTTTCGCGCTGTATTACGGCCTCCAGCTATACGTGCTCGAGACGTGTGTGTCGTGCCGTGAGAGCCTGAGGTTTCACCTGGTATATAAGTTTTTCAATTTTACAAATGCGGCTTATTTCGGTGCGAGTATATCTAGGATATCCCAATAATTACGTAACAAAGCCCCATGGCACAGCTAGCGAAAGAGAAGAAATTAAGAGATGCGCTTTTACAGGCGAGACCTCATTCTCAGCGGCGTTCGCCGATCGCGGCCTTCTAATCTTCCGAAATAACAGCGGCCAGCGCCTCCGCACAAACGAAATCGCACACTGCCTCTCGGCGTTTACCTCCGAGATGTTTTTCCAGCCCCGTCGTCTCCGTCGTCGCTGCTGGTAGCTGCTGCTGCTGCTGCTGCTGCGACCCCGTTTCTCGAGATTTCAGCCTTTCCTCCCTCGCTTTGTGTGTATGCATAAATTTCAGGGCTCGCCCTCCACCCCCGACTCGTTGAGCCAGGTCAAGTCAGCCGCTGGCTTCTTATCAAGCCTCTCTCTCTCTCCCTCTCTCTCTCTCTCTTGATTCCGCTGTCGTCCTTTTCGTAGTAAGAGAGGAGAGAGAGAGGGAGAAAAATGAAAACACAAGGAGGGACGGAGCGTTATTATTTCGCGGGGGAGGCTTTTGCGAGCTCGGGTAATTACTCGATGGCAGGGCTGATGAAGGTGCCGCGAGAGATAGGGAGAAGTGGGTGTATATATGGGCGAGGAGAAAGAGAGAGAGAGAGGCGTGGGAATTTTAATTTTCGGCTGGCTTGTTTGTCAAAATTAATTGCGATGGCTAGGTTTTATCGGTCGAGTGATGGTTGGAGAGCGATTAATCGTAGGGAGTTGGTTTTTCTTTTATCAAGTATTTCGCAGAAAGATTACGGAGGGGGTTTAATGATTGTTGTTGGAGAAAACGATATCACGGGGTGGTCTTGGAATAATTTCTTGTTGGTGTGAGGAATAATTAATGCAGTTAACTGGGTCGTACGAAAATAATATTTAGTTTGCGACGATAAACGTTATTTGATATATGTCACAGGTAATTTTAACCTAATAGAAAGCGTATGAGCTACAATCGGCAGAAGAAGTAAACAACGTAAATTATACATATACCGCTCAATCGACGACTTTAAATTTAATTTATACTACGCGCGATGCAAAATAATGTTTTCTTAGTATTACAGCGGCTCTATAATTAATTCCATCATGCTAATTACGCGAAATCCCCGATTTTCTTCATAAACATTAAATTTCGCAGTTAATTAGGCAAACCATTCGAGAACCCTCTTTTTCAACTATTGCTAATGCTGATTAATTTAAGGCCACGGGGAAAAAGTTACAACAATATACT
This sequence comes from Torymus sinensis, assembly GCA_030522985.1. Classification (NCBI taxonomy): domain Eukaryota; kingdom Metazoa; phylum Arthropoda; class Insecta; order Hymenoptera; family Torymidae; genus Torymus; species Torymus sinensis. The sequence continues at coordinate 6,980 of JAPYZP010001889.1, read as the reverse complement.
CGCGCTGTGCTCGCTCGTATTTTCGAAAGAAAGCGAAACAATAGTACAGCGGAAAATTTATCGCCCCGCGCAAAAAAAAGGAATCAAATGAAAAGAAACGAACGCAACCCCCGCTTTAATTTATTGTTCTACACGCCACTTGAAAATCTGGTCTGCTAAACATATTTTACCGTAATTAAAACGAGACTTTTCATCTCTACAATATTATTATTATTATTATACTTTAAAGCTCGGAGCGCGCGTTACGCAATCATCAGCGGCGATAAAAGCTTAAACCTCAAAGCGTCTCATCTCCTCATTATCATTGAAACAGTGCGTCGACCGCAAAATCAATGACCCAAATACCATCGGCCAAATCCAGCCCATCAGCCAGTAGCGTAGTATATATCCCCCCCGGTGTCGTCGCGCCGCGGGGAAAAGAGTTTTCCCGACGACACGACACCTCTCGCGCGCGGGCATTTATATACGAGGCGAAATCTTTACAAGCGCTCACGAGATGGTCTCGGGATAAACATGAGCCTCTATCTCGAGCCGGCCGCAAATCCCCTCCTATCGCGCTTTAATCCCGCCGCGTTAAAGCCGGATGGAGCGGAATATATGTATACACGGATCTGACCCCGCGTATACGCGCTCTTCTTTTTCCCAGCTCCGATTATAATTACGCGCAATCGTCATCGGTGCACGCGGTGAAAAGGGACGGAGGGAGCGAGTGTGCGCGCGACTTAATTGAAAATTCATCGGAGCTCGAACTTGTGTTTTAGTTGGCGAGAGAGGGACGTGGAATTTCGAGGGAAATGGCGACGGCGGCGAGAGACGTAAGTTTGATAACTTCGAAGGGAGGGGCTTTGATAATTTCCGACGAGCCGAGCGCCGCGCGTTTTGAGTTTTCTCTACGGCGGATGAGCGTCGTCGGGAAATTATGATGAGCGAAGGGGCGCGAGTAGTTTGATTTTTCGGAGGTTTCGTTAGTTTTAGTTTGCAAGGATGGTAGGTATTATAATATGTAAGCGCTCGAAAATCGTTATTCGGGGTTGAAGGTTGGAAGGTTGAATTTAGCAAAAATTTTCGCGCAAGTAGGTTGTATGTCGCGAGGGGCCGACGCCAAGCGACTATATTAATTCGCTATTTATGACGAGCTATCGCGTATATATACCACGTATACCGGCTAGACGCGCGTATAAATTTAATCAATATTATAGAGGTTGACAGTCGGAGACAATATAGCCCGCGCCGACGTGACGTGTGTGACATAATTAATGTTTACATGGCGCGCATCGAAGTCCATATTTGTAAGGATATTTTTTCAGATAGCGCAAAAAGCTTTGCAGAAAAACCGGAGAAACGTTGAGAGGGGCGCGCGCGCGCGCAGCCCGCTGTAAAAGCTCACTTTGGCTTTCAATTTTTTGCCGGCGAAAAGCATTTTCTCCCCCGATCGAAAACATTAAAAGCTCTCTTGAAAATAGACCTTTTGTTGTTCTGAAATAATGAAATTAAAAAAAAATAGTCTTTCGTATAGAATTGCGATCGATTTCAAAATTAAATGATTTATATGCATATATATTTAATAGCTTTAACTATAGCTTTAACTTACTTTAGTTAGGCAAATATACCTTCTTAATTAAATAAACCAAAAACCTCTCTTTATCTCCCACTCTTCTGACCCAATTCAAAAAGTTCAGCTCGCCTCTAAACCGCATCCATCACCTGGCGCAAAATTCCAAGATCCCCGGGCAAACAAAGTAAGACATTAGCCAAGTACCATTCGAGCTAACCCCATCGCGCGCAGCTCTCTCTCTCTCCCTCCCCATAACTACTCTCGGGCCAACTTTTATCGCTCCCCGTTCACTCTCCGGCTCGGGCCCCAAGCGTCCCGTAAATATATTTTTTCTCCCGGCGCGCCCCACCCGCCAGCTCAAAATTATCGCCGGCCGGGCGCGCATCGAAATTAGCTCACCCGTGGGTTTAATCAGCCGCGCTCGCTGGCTCGAGCGCAAAGTAACGAATAAGACGAGTGTATAGCTCTCTGTCTGCGCGTGCACCTGCGCAGCAGCCCTTGTTTCCACCTTCGGATTAACCGGGCGAGCGCGAGCGCATGAATCTCTTACGGTTAGCCGCTTAATTACCCCCCGCGCAATGTGTATAGCTTCCACAGTCTTTCGACTCCTCTGCGCTCGCGCGTCAATTCCGCGTAGGAGCAACCGGTCTAATTAGCGCGAGCGAGCGAGCGCGATCCTAATCTCGCGTGCCACTACTGATGCTGAAGCCAAGAAAGGTATAGAGAAGGAGGAGGATCAAAGGGACTACCGGGCGAAAGTTTAGTTTCGTCGTCGATGCGCCCGCGCGCGGCGAAATCAATTGTGCGCGCGCGCGTTGCCGCCTGGACGTTGTACGCCGCGCGGCAAACTCGCCCTGTATATATAGTTTCCCTACTGCGTTTGCCAGCAGCCGGTGATTAATTATGGGGAGCGAGAGAGAGAGAGAGAACTGCCAAGTCGCTAGACGAGCGCACTGCGGGAGAGTTGATCTGCCCGGCCGATCTGTCGAGAGAGTTGTAATTACAAGGAAATGCGCCGACGGCGAAGTGGAAATGAATAAACGCGAAGTGTGCGGTGACTGAAATGTATGTATGCGAGCATTGCGCGAATTTTAGTTTGAAAGGAAGAGGGAGCATAGATTGATGTAGGGTTGTCAATTTTTTGCATGCGCCACCTAGCGGTGGAATCTAAGGCTTTAGAAGATAAAAAGAAAAAGAAGTTAAATATTATTCTTCCGGGAAAAGAAGAATTAATTAGTGACCGTATTTGCGTCACCTAATTATTGTCGAGGCCTCGGAATTTTTAAACAAACCATAAATAATATTTATTCGCATTGCACAAATGGCGCAAACAACGCCAATGAATAAATAAGAGTTTTGGCTCGCTGCTGCAAAGGGCGTACGAGCAATGCATATATAAATCGACAATGCGCAGTAACAAAATAATTTAATGACTCGCAGCGCGTAAAATATGCATGCATGTCAACAATATCCGTGCGAAATTTATGCAATTATCTTAAACTCGCGCGGGCGCGCAGGTAAATTTCTCTGAATTGCGCCAACACTGTAATTAACGTCACCCTACCCCGCGTGATAAACAGTTATATCCATTACACGGCCATCGAGGGGGATATATAACAATCAAAGTCAAAATGTCCATGCGCGAGCGAATCTTGCTGCTATTCGGAGGCGCTGGTAATTACGTTGAATTTAATTACATTAGTTAGTACCAAGAATAACTGATTTTTTTCACCTTCCAAATGGCTTTGCGTTGTTACTTCGATTTTCGTCTTTATCACATTTTCTAGAATTAGTTCACAGCGTAATATTTTAAAATATCATCGTTATACATATTTCGAATTACAATTCGTGTAACAGATATACCAATATAAACAAAATTTCCACACTTCGTGCTAATTAGACGCACTAAAACTATATAGTCATTATTCGGTTCGCCTTATCACGATCAAAATATTTCTCAGAAACATTGAAAATTCCCTATTTTTAATGTTCCTATACGTCTCGCGCGCACAAAAGCAAGAAAATTCCCAAAAGAGCGCGATAAAACCGCTTTGAAACATAATTTCAGCAGGCCAAGTTTTCGCGCGTCCGTTTTTACGTCCCCCTATTATCGAACAACTACAACCGTCATTACACTCTAACGACGATACAAGCGGGAGGCGGACGGGTATACACGAATCGCCGTATACGCTATACGTACCTACACTCACGAGTTTAACGTCGCTGCGGCGAACAATGTGAGAAATACGCCAGAGAGAGAGAGAGAGAGAGAGAGAGCGAGAGATTATTAGACAATCACGAGCCTCGCCGGCTCCCACGAGGACAATCATCCAGGGGCCGATCGCCGCCCGCGTGTACATATGCTAATATAACGGCGCGCACGCGAGTTTATCGCCGAATAATTTTCCAATTAAGGGCTTTTAAACAATCGCAGCGCGCGGCTTTTTCGAGCGATAGTCTCTCGCTCGTGTGCGTGATGCGTTGACGTTGCGGATCCCTTTCAGTTTTATATTTTTATCGCTTGCTCTTTTTCTTTTTTTTTTGCTACGCGCCGATTGAAAATTTATATTTCGCGGCGAACGCGGTTTTATTTGGCTGGAAGTAATTCGCATCATGAGGTGCTTTTTTTCTATTTCTCTCTACGTCGGCTTTTTTTTAATAGCGAATTGCCGCTATTGAGAGGGTAATAATGGGCTCGCATTGTTTTGCGTCTTATAATGTGCGGTTTCCGCGAGACGCGCGAAGTGCTTTTGGAATTTTTGTAAAATAAATATAAGGTGTCCTAAAACGGAGAGTGAAAACTGTTATTCAGCGGAAAAAGTTCGTGAAATATTTTCCGGGAAAGACTGTCCCGTCGCTTTTTCAGAATCGCCTTTCAACATTTTGTAACCTTTATGTACACATATCTTTTTATATATACGAATTACAGTATGAAAATCACCTTTATATACACATATCTTTTTATATACGAATTACAGTGCGAAAATTACTTTATAATTAATTGTGAATAATGATGAAACCCGTTTTCACCCGCTTTAAATAAAATTATTTTAAAAAAGTGCGGAAAAAAGAATAATTAACCCAATAAATTCCGTACTCATATATAATTACTTTGTAAATCGCATTACAAAAACGAATAAAATATTCCGAATGAATTTAATAATGGGCGCCATACATAGATAATTCTGTACCAACCGTGGCGCAATTTCGGTCCAGTTTTATAATCACATTACACGCGAGGCCGAAAGAGTTGATACGCGCCGAGCGAGCAGATGATGTTCCACATACGCAGCGAACGATGAGACGAATGAAAATTCGATATCTTGATTTCGCTCGCGACCGAATAATAATTCGCAATTTTCGCTTCGGGTACTGATGAAAATAGAGGGAGAAAGAGAGAGAGAGAGTGGAAATGCCCCAGGCCAAAAAATGACGTTAATCTCCTTCGCGCATTGTTCTAAAATTCAAGCAAATCGTACCTTTTCCAGCCTCTATAATATCGATTTTTTCGTTCCACCTCGTTCGCTAATACCCGACAGGGGGAGGATTATCGGCGATATTGCCGCGTGTATACATATATATAATACAAAACACAGAATGACGAAATGTTAACCGAACAAAATTTTTAATATCGTCCGCCCCGGAGGTGTATTTACGTGGCTGAAGTGTTTACGAAACGTTGCCAATTCAGCTGAATTGTCGCGATTATTGATATACACGTAGAGCGGAGCAGCGCGCGCGCGCTGCATTTTTCCAGAGATGTATCACGCTGTCTCTTACAATATTGCTACACCCCCGCGATAAATAATTAAACTGTACGTACCCAGCTGGAAATTCATCTATCTGAAATGGCCAAGAAATTAGAAACTTGCTAGTAAAACTGGCTAATTAATAACTATGATGAAACGATTTTTCGACCATTATTTGCCCATTTCTTAGATTGACGTCACAACAAAATATTCGTAATTTATTAACTTACTAATTTTATCTTTGATAAAAGAGCATTAAAATGCATTGGATGGCTTACCAAAATATAACCAAATAACATTAACTAAAAACTCATTTGTTGTACTCCTTCTGTGAATAATTCAGTAAAACTTTTACTTCTCCATCTGATTCTGTCTCACTCCTTGACATATCAGCAAGCCTTCTAACTAGCCATTTTCAGGCTAACAAAACTGATCAGTTTTAATACCTTTCAAATACTCAAGAACAAACTTGTGATTGTCTTCGAATAACTCATTCTATTTTTCAATCTATCAAATGGCCAAATAATAGGAGAAACGGCTTTTCACCCAGAGCTAGAAAGTGGACAAGAGAAATTCCAATTTTATATGGTCAGTTATTAGTTATAAAATTTTTTGGATTTCCACCAGGGTATTAGTATTTTTTACTTTTTTATTATATTCCTTAAAACTGACTTTTATTTCTCACTCTCTCTCTCTCTCTCTCTCTCTCTCTCTCGACTTCTGAAAGGCCCCAAAGCGCACCTCCTCCAGGCAACCGCGCACGCATGCGGTGAAATCGGCTTGGCCGAATTCCTCTGGGCGGAGCGGAGGGGTGGCGAAATTCAATCTCGCGAGTCGTCGATTGTCAGAGCGCGGGAGAAAAATACCGCGCGCGCGCGCCGCAAGCCGAGAGGCGACAGTCATTTTAAGGATCCTTTTTTCCCGCGCGCTCGTGTGTTTTTTTTTCTTTCTTCTTTTTTTTAGCTCTCCCGGACTAACTGCTGTCGCACGCGGCGGTGGCTCGAGAGGACGACGCCACGGGATGTAGAGTTTTCTGCCGGGGGAAATTTTTGGTGCGGCTTCTTTTGTGACGCGGAGCGCGCGAAAATCGTGGTGTTTTTTCTTTTCTTGTCTTTTTTCATCAGTTTTTAATTTAGGGGGTAGAGCGCAATTGAAAGGAACGAGTATTGTATGATTTGATTATTAGTTCGTCATTCGTCTTTCTCGTAACATCACGAGCCGCGAAGTCAAATAATGAGCCTGGGATTATTTTTATCTCTGGCTGCGCGTTATTTTTATGTACAATTCTTTGTGCAATAATTCATTATGAAATAAATTAGTCGCATATACGCGGGTACCTGCCGTGACGCGAAAATAATTAACTGCGCCTAGAACAACGTGATAATTTTAATAAACATTCGTGAAACTGAAGCTATTTTTTGTATACAAAAGAAAAATATTATACACAAACGAATTACGTCTCGTATTATAATGTTTATGTATTAATTTATGTCTCGTATCACGGCGCGGACACGTGAAATTATATAAGGTAACTTGGGGTAATTCGGCCACCTTAAGCGGAAGATTTTCTTTCTCCTTCTGTAAATGCGTTGGGATAAAATTTTAAAAAAAGTCTTTAAAGTATACTAAATATATTATCAAGAAAAAAAATTGGTAACGCCCCAAATATGATATTG
>JAPYZP010001888.1:0-14918 GCA_030522985.1 Torymus sinensis | reverse complement strand
CACACGCTCCAAGTGCGTTGCGCCCGATGCGAAACCGGTCCCCACCACGCCACGCGCGCGCGTTTCTTCACCTTCCTGCGCGTCTTGCTTTTTGCTTCCCTTGGCTATATACGCGTAATTCTCGGCCGTTATTATTTTGCCACTGCCCTTTAGCGTTAAATACGCTCGGAAAACATGTACTTGTGGCTATTTACGAGGAGCGATTTAATTTTTGTTCTTTTGATGGTTGCTTGAATTAACAGCAATTTTTTGCTGAAAGCTTTATTTTCAAAGTTCTTCTATTAAGTACTCGTTATATACTTTTAATGAGAATTCAAAAGAATGTTTTAGAAGATAATGTTAAACCATTTTAAAATGCGGCTTAGGAAATCGTTCGTGTGACGTAAAAGAGTGGACAAAATATAAGAAGGAAAAAAAAGAAATAAACGCACGTGTTCGACGATAATTTAGACGACCAAAACTTAATATTCATGCAGTTTTTGAGTCTATATCAATAATTCGAGAAAAAAACATTTAACTGGCAAAATAATGTCGCAGAAAATTTTTTACTCGAAACATTATAAACCTGATTTAGGCAAATTACATATCTTCTTTATTTCGATCGAATTATATCCGCGTTGAAAGACGGCAAAGAAGTTAAGCCATGCGCGCATAAATCCGATGGAAATGCATTGATGCAATTATCACGGTCACGTCTCGGTTTATGAATCGCCGCGCAAAGTTATAGAGCGCGTGCGCGCACGTGCGCTCGGATTGCCGCAACGCGCGCGCGCGCACGAGTCGCCGTATAATTTTCGACAATCGTTTCGCGACTGGCCTAATCTAATTAGCGCGGCCAAGCGCCGAGCTACTTGACCATTATACGCGCCAGTATATAAGTATAATAGCCTAAGCGTCGTAGTGAGCGATGATTTGATTTCCTCGCTTCTCGCGACACACGTTGCCATATCGCATTGAATTGAAAACTGCGCGATATATAGCACCGAAGCTGCATAATACAATTATTGCAGAGGAAAATTTTGAAATATATGCTCTCGCACATTGCCACACACCGCGATGGTCATTAACATTTCTGCACTCGGTGCTAATGGAGCGCATCGGATTAACATTTAGCGCGACGCGGGTTTTCTGGTTTGCTATTTGCAATGATTATTTTCTTTTTTTCTATATATAGGAATTGGAACGCACTTCCTATCTTATGTATGAAAGGTCTTCGTTATGTTGTAACGCGTTAATCATATATCCAAGTAGAAATGTTTTTTTTTCTTATATCTAAAGATAAATTTCTAGAAGAGAGTAATTATATCTACAACAAATTAAAGACTCCACTGATCATTTCATAATCACCTTAGTTTTTCTTTTTTTGTCAGAACGAATGAAACAGAAAAACAGCATTCAGACGCTAAAGAACATTCCCCAGAATTGCAATATCATCGTAGCCGCGGATAATCGCTGCTTCCATTAGCCGCGTTTATAAACTGTCAAATAAATTCCTCGTCTATATAACGACGATACGTCTACTGGTGTAGAGCATGTCAAGCGCCCCTGTCTCTAATAATCGCGCACTCGATAACCCGGTGCGTTCACAAATAATGCCGGCAATGTGCGCGCCCGGAATCGCGCGTACGCGTGCACGAAAGCACAAACTGGAGAACCATCGATTAGGAAAATTGCACGTGTGGGAATGCCGCTACTGTGCGAGCGCGAGAGCGCGCGGTAATGAGAAATCAGGGGTCCCGAGCGCTCGGAGAAAACTCGCACGTTTTGAAGATAAGCCGCGTATACAGGAAACTTGTACGTCATTGACACGAAAATAAAGATATGATAGTTTTCGGCTGTTGGACGGTTCACTGATTACCAGGTTTATTCATTCGTATATATTTGATAATCACTGGCCGACATGACTTTCAATAAATCATTCGATAGTGAAATCTCTCCGCTATATACTGTTATTTCCCATTCCTATGACGATCTTCGATTTTCCCAAAAACGCTTAAAATCGTCACTCATCAATAATAATCAACGTAGAAGACAGCTCGAAGCACTCGGAGTGCGCAGTTTGGTGAAGACGCGCGGCCGCGCAGAAAGGGAAAATCGCGCGTTTTACGTCAGAGAAGGCAAAAACTTCTCGGAGACTTGACCTTCGCCTTCCGATCGCGCGGAATAATTCATGCTCGCTCGTTCGCTCGCTACTCGCGCGCGTGCGCGTGCGTAATCCAGCGATCGGCCATTCAGTTTATACACACACACACACAGCGCTTTGAAATAATGCCCCGGAGTCGAACCCAACAAGCCCACGCTGCTATACCTAGTTCTTCCTCTCTCTCTGTCTCTTTATATTCCTTTTCCTCCTGCGCGCATCACACGCTCGCGGTTACCTAGCGGTTTCGTTCGGCTGTGTGTGCACGCGCGCGTGTGTATATTATACATGTGCGCTCAGGGAAAGTAAGTATATACCTGCGCGAAGTACAGTACAAGAGAGGGAGAACCCGTCGTCCGACGTGGAGAAAGCGCGCGCGCGGGGAAACGTGGCTCGCTCGCTCTCGCACGAGTTGCATCGCAAGAGAAAGAAGGGCACCACCGCGCCGCAAAGGGAATTTCTGAGGCGCCTTTGGGAGATGAGACTCGCCGCTGACGGATATGTATATATATAGATATACGAACAATATGAGCGAAGAAGTTAAGCGTCGGAGCGGAGCGCTGATGCTTATGGGATTCGGCGTGTGTGCCACTGAATAATTAATCGCGCGGTAAATGATTATACATCGTACTATATAGGCATACACGATCTGTCTGTAACGTGCGTGTATACGACAATGATTCATGCGAAATATGCAGTTGTTTATCGATTCAGCTTCTAATGAACAGAAGACGGTTGTCATTTTATCGCGTTATATACGGGTGCGTGATATTTGTGGTCGTAGTATAAGAAAACTTCCATTCATAAAGGTTTCCTACTTGCTCTTTGAAATTCCTCGTCGAGCACAGCTCGTCGTATATATATGTATATAGTATAGATAGAAGCGGAGGCAAACATTTGCGTTCGTTTTACAGCATAGGTGCTCAATGAGGTCAGCGTGTTTGAGACAAAAAAGGAATGAGAGAGAGAGAGAAAAAATTCTAAATAAATTCTATACGCGCTCGCGTATAGCGGATGAAAGAGATTCGACGATCTTCGATCGTTTGCCGAGAGCGGCCGCACCACGCGCGTGAAAGGAGCCCTCTCGAGAAAGTCCGAGCTGAAATTACAAGCGGAGAGATTTTATTTGTTTGAGTCTCGTTTCTGGCTTGCAGCAGAATTGTGCGGAAATATTTCTGCGATGTCTTTGATTGTAATACAACATATCCGTGCGTGTTTGCAATATACACTTATAGAACTTTAACAAGTACACACATTAGAAAGTTTATCTATAGCAATTACACTTTTCGTAACGGCAACTTTTAGCGACGTAGGTATTTACTGCAGGCGGTATATAAGAGACTTACTTGATGTCACGCGGCGCCGTCTTGGCGGCGACCAGGAACCACCTGAGCCTGCCGCCCGCGACGAAGTAGGCCACCGCGGCGACGAGCACGAGCTGAACGATGAAGATCGGTCCCATGTAGAGCCATAGCGCGGCTAGTGCGGCCGCGAGGCCGGCCAGCAGTATCATCGCCAACAGCAGGCGCCGCAGCAGACGGGCGACTGCGGGCCAGCGCGAGGCGCGGGCACCAGGTGACGCCGCCGCAGCCGCCGCCGCCGCCGCCGATACGCCGCCGAGCTCCGCGAGCGAAGCCGCCTCGGAACCACCACCGCCACCGGCAGTTGTTGTCGCTGGTGCCGCCGCGGCTGCCTGCTGCTGCTGCTGCCCCACTACCGGGCTGCTGCTCTCCTGTGATGCCTGCTGATGATGCCGCGCCGCCGGCTCCCCTCTTTCCACGTCCTGCAATGCCAGAGAAAAAGCACTGCGTGAGCACGGACTGTGTATAAGTATATAAGAGCTGCTGCGGCTGCAGCGAGAGGGAGAGAGAGTGCGTGGCTTTTTTAGAATCGAGAGAGAGAGAGAGAGAGAGCGCTCGATTTACTACTGCTGGAGCGGTATATGTGTGTATACGTATGCTACTTAGCGAGTGAGGCTGCGTGCGGGAGAACGACTTATTTTAGCACTTGATTATACTGGGTGGCCGGAAAAACTCGCAACTTTGGGAACGGGCGAGAAGTTGCGGTGGATAGATGCGTGCTCTAAGCGCCTGTTATTGCTGTTTTGGAGCGAAATCTTTTAGAGGTTCTCGTGTAATGTGTAAAATCAGCGCGCGTATTTGATTGCCACACTGAATGGTATCTTTAGTGAATTGGGAAAACAACGTGTTATTAAAGAGAATTAAAAGACATTGAATTAAGTAAAAACTAACTTTTCGTGCAGAAAATAAACTCATTCATTTGTCGACGAAAAGTTTGCATCTGTTTCAAAATTTTACTCAAGTTAAAGTTTGATAATTACTTATAACACATATAAATAATCGAATATTTCATGTTTAATGGCAATTATCTTTTTAAATAATATTATTATTGTAAAGTGTCCCTCAGAGAAATACTTAATAGATTTTCCATTAATTCCACTTTTAACTTATTTCTTTTTTTTATTATTATATAATTATTACTGATTATCTGTTAATTTTTGTAGTTTTTTTTAAATATTAGTGTTTCAAAAATCAAATTAGAAATTCTACGTAAACCCAGCCGTAATCTGAAAGTTTTTGAAGAAATAAAATATCAGGTCACTCGGTCAGTTTCTAGACTTAACTATAGCCATTCACTAGAGACTTTACTCTTTACATGTATTCGCATGTGAATATTCCGAAACAAATTTACGTTCTCATGAAAATTTAAAAAGCCATTTTCCTATTTCAGTTAGGAAAAATTGAAAAATATCATAACATGATATCAAGAAAATTTCATAAAAATTTGTTGAACAAAATTCAGAAAAATGTATACATAAATAAAGCAAGCAATATTTAAATTTCATAGAATAATGAAAACAATTTATTCAAAATATTTAAATACTATCAAGAAGCATATATGGCTTTACTAAACAAGCACGGATAATACAAATAATCTAATAATAAGCTAAAATAAAACTAAAACAAAAATAAAACCATTCAATTATATTATATTTTTGTCATCTATAGCTAATTTGGTAAATCACGAAACCGATAAATTAATGAAATTTGACCTACACGTTAATATATTTCTTATCTAATAAATAATAAAAATTTATTGAATTTCTGGTTTTTATTGATCTAGGCATTGGGCTAAATTGTAGTTTATATGCATCTTGTAAGCAACACATTATTTATTAAGATGCAGTATAACAATTATTATTTTTATCTTTAAACATTCACGTATTTCTGACATTATATTGAAGTTAAAGCCGAAGCAATTATTATCAATTTGCTCCTGAGGTAAAAACGGTTAGCTAAGCAAGCCGTAGTTCACTCTCCGTAATGTAGATGGATCCACAAGGCGTACGTGTATTTTATACAAATTGCAAAGTTTCATTAAAATATTTTTTTTTATAGAATTCAAACTAATTATAAGTTTTATTTATACTTAGAAATTTTATTATGATAAATAATAATGTGGCAATATTTATTTTCGATGAACATATATACGATAAAAAATGATAAATAGCTTTCCTAAGTAAACATCGTCATCAATCAAATCGTATTTTTATTATTTATAAATTATGTACAAAATGTGTATAAAAATAGACACATGCAAATAAAATGTATTAGAAAATGAAAATAGTAAGTCTCGCAAATATAAGTTAAAAAAAAATTTTAAGGAATAATTAGTTTTTTTTTTGTTTTTGGCTTTAGAAAAGTTATCTATATATTTATGTTGTACTTTGAGAATCATTTTGTATATATATCACAATTTTAATTGAGAATCGCGTTCGATATAAGCACACGCCATCAGATATAACAATCAAACATGGCGCTCAATCGTTGGTTTTATAGTCCACTTCTGAATCTAATACTCAAACAACGTATGCATACTAGCTTAAACTTTCACACACACTCCTCACATTGACATAGAAAAATATTAATCTTTAAGATACCTCGCGCGAAGCTTAGTTACACATGTGCGACAATTACTTTTAACAAAGCCTCTAATTCACTCGGATGATCCGGCATATCGTTTTCGATTCCCCAGCCTTCACCTGGACTGTTCTTGATAGCGTTCGTTATAAAAGTCAAATATGCACTGGGACCGGTATCGAAATTGCAAATACCCGAGCCACTCTGGTGCGCTTGCACTTCCTCTCACTCTCCCGCAATCGCTAAAAGTGAACTGAAAGCGTCCCGTTCGAATATTCGGAATACGGCATGAAACTGCTGGAAATATCGGTGTCGTGCGTCCGCGCACGCATGGGGACAAAAAATTCCTTTATTATTCCGCTTGGCAAGTGCGCCTTCATTGACTCACATCGCTTACGATTTCCGTTAATGATGCTAAACTGACTAGTCGTTTAATACTTTTCTATATGATCTATCATAGAAGTGGTGAAAAACTGAAATATATCTACTATCTGAAAATACATCAATGAATTTCATTGTAATCTATAGTTAATAATATTCCAAATAAACCAAAATACCAGTGAAACTTTCAGTGAGCTTCCACTATGATTCATATTTAGAGATTATACTGATTAAAATGTAGTTAAAGCAAGTGTAGAAACATTTTTGAGAATTAATTTTGTGCATAGAAATTATACTGTTCAGTAATGATTGCTAATTTGCATATGATGTATGAAAGTAGTGCTGTTTACCTTTTCTTGTAATGTATAAAGTACATTTTTTTTTACATCGAATGATTGGAATCAAAGAAAAACTTTTATATACTATTCCACAAAAATTTTTTACTTCCAATAGCCCGTAAATTTTTCAAATTCAATCATTTTGATTGATTAGAATTTATAGCCCAAAAACGGACCTGAAGTTTATCACTGACGAAAGAACACTTCTAATGATAAATTGTTTAGTAATTAATTTTGACGTTTAATACTGTATATTTCCATCTTAAATTGTGTCCAAGTATGGAAATTAAAAAAAATACTTTCGGCAGTGCACAAGTCTGTTTCTCGCTAATTGATTACGCATTGGTACCGCATATTTGATATTCACTATAAAATAAGCGCGCAACCCGCGCTGATTTTCGTTTGTTCGTTTTTCAAACATTATTCTCACGCACTACTTAACCGGGCAAATTTATTGAAATGTTTCGAAAAACTGATTATGTCAAAATCTATTTTTATACGACGGAACAACTGGTTAATTTTTTCTTAACAAAGTCTGCTAAAACATCCTACAAGGTACATATAAGTATATAGTAAACCACTGACTCTTAAAATAATCCATCTCTTTACATCCCAATACGTAGCCCTCAATTATTCAATATAAATGCTCAACCTGCAGCGTCCATTATACAAAAAAGCAGCGTAAAAATAAGCGCGAATGACTCGATACGCGTGTATGTATATATATATACACGGAGCGCAACTTTGAACCCGGCGTTGTACCGACTCGATACATTATGTATTAGACCTCGCGGACGCGCGCTTATATCATTCGTGAGAGCGTACGTCGCGGTTCCCGAACCGACACCGGCTGTTTTTTAAACTTTTCGACGCTTGACTTTATCGGCGCGTGCTTCTTCGTACGCTTCGAGCAACAATAACGCAGCTTTTATATGACAGCAAGAAGAGATTTGTTAGCACGTAATGACGGGTTTTGTTTTTGAACGATGAGTAAAGGTGGTTTGTCATTTTCGTATTCGATATTTCGAGTATCACTTGAATTTATAGTAAGCTGCGCGTATAATTTGTTTTGATTGCATCTTCCTGTAGAATTATTATTGTAATAAGATATATTATAAGATTTTTGGAATTAATGTTTTTGCAAGATATTATCAAGGGTTATGAGTTGGAACATTTTTACTTAGATTTTGAAATTTAAATATAGATAACTAAAATGTGAACATGATCTTTGAATAAAATATAAGGATGTTTGTCCAACGAAATTTCCATTTATAGTAGACAGAATCTTCCACTGTTTGATTAAAGATAAGATCAGAATAAGAAACAACATTTATCCACGTACTTCTTCCTTGTTTATTTAAACCTATGGGGCTCCTATGTTTACCAGTCAGATTTGACTAACTAATATAATTAATAGCAGTATTATAGGATTTAGGATTTACAGTTTTTGACTCACCATAAATACTGCTACCCACAAATTTTCCTGAAACAAAGACGTCGGTCATTCCCGCGTGACGCAAACTCTATATAAACTTATAACGGTGTATAATTTAAAATCGGTTGATGGCGTCGCAGGAAAGTACATGAATAAATATGATTCTACATCGAGCCCCGAATTACCAATTCAATCGGGGCATCGTCTGCCACTATACCTATATATACATTGATTTGTACCAGGCTAAATAGTATAGACTTTCCTCAGAGTTTCATTTAACAACAGCAACTATTATAACTGAAAACGGGAATTGACACTGTGTTAAAAATAAAGAAAACTTAATCAATTTTGAACTTTTGAACTTTCCTTATCTCAACAATAGCGAATACAATAAGCCACGAGAGTTGATGAATTCCGAGCTAGGAATCTCACCTCTTGCACGCGAGACATGTCTTTCCCGCAATTCATCGAATTATTGCATTTCAATAAGGAGAGCGCGCGCGCTCGCACGCGGCCCGCAGCCGCAGTGCACACACCGCGCCATCGGCCGGCCTATATAATGGACAAGAATGTAATTGGCGTAATTCTAATTGACGTCGCGTGTGCGTGCAGACGAATTATTATTGCACGTGTTCTTCTTCCGTGCGCGCAACGCATCGTCGCTCGATGGCTCGTAAATACCGCGGCTACTCGGCAACACTAGACATTTTCTCATGCTGACCATCCTCGGGCCTACATATTACACGATCGTAGCCGTCACCTTAATCTGGTCGATTTTATTTCATAGAGATTCTGATTCGTGTTGCGTAAAGGTTTTTCAGAAATTATTACGGTTCCAGCGCGTCACGCGAGGTCGTTCGAATTGTGAAAAAAAGGATGCCTCTGGTGATGAGCTGTTTTATGATTTTTTTTTGTATGGGTGATCAGATGTTTTACATGCTTTGGCCAAATAAAAATCTATTATTCCAGAATTCGCGTATTTTTTTTTGTAAAGGAAGAATTACACAATAATTATGCCAATAAAGTAAATTTACTCATTATAAGCTAGTGTATATTGCATGTGAAATGCATTAATCTACTAATGTAACCTACGTGGCTACAAGCACACGTATGCGCACTTAACGAGTATTTTTAAATACTAAATTTTCAAGTCAATTTTCAAACATTAAAACATGTTTCTGGACATTATTTTAAATGTTTTTTGCAAGTCAAAAGATATCCTTCTTAAGAAATAATAAAAATCATACTGAATTTTTTGTAACGCAATTTGCATGTTGATGTATTTTCTTATTGTAATCATTCCGTAAAAAAGTATTATGTACTTTATTTATAGAAACATTTACTTAAATATATAAAATACCTAACCGTAGCAATATATAAAAAAATGAATTTTATTTATTTTTTTATACCGTTAAATTTATTTTATTTAGACTTATACGCAGCTACAAAATAATAATAAATTCGACCAAATAATTATGTTGACTTTAAATTCGCAGATCGTTTTGGATGCCTAATCTGAATAAGAAACAATAGTGTCATCAAATTTTCTTCTGTTTTTTTATGTCACTATAATGCCGTTAAAAAATAAGTGCAATTTTATTTTTTTGTATTTTTTTTAATACGATGATGTATTTCTAATATAACTGGTTTCGGCTTTGGCAAAATTGTAAATGAAAACCATAGGTCTGCTTCGCATAAAAGTATAAATGTAATTATTTACATATAAAATATTTATATGATAAATTCAACTTCTGTCTTCAACCTAACTATAAGAAAGCCTTTTGGACATTGCCGTCGGTGCCAAAATAAATTTTTTGTTTCTCAATCATCGAACCTTTTTGATTTTTCGTTGAACCGGTTTTATGAATATTTTTTTACGCTCTTTCAGCTGAAATGAGATATTTTATTTCGCATACGAATTTAGCATGAATTGGCAGAAAAATTTAGACATAATTGTTTGATGATTAACTATCAATTTTTTCGTTATTTTAAAAGTATTAATGTTTATGTAGCTTGCTGCATATTAGTATATTTTATTTTCTTAATTAATGATTTTATCATTACATAAATTAAAATACTTGTAAAATACATTATACAAACTTTCTAGTTTCTTAGCGTGAATTTAAAAATGCATTTAACGATCAGGCTCAAAGTAAGTGCTCGACTCGGACGGAACCGTGAACAGTACATCCTATACTTATATCATGCACTCGCTCTCTCGCGAGAGACGACCGACTTCGATCGGGAGGTGTATATGAAGAGAAAGTATGATCTTCTTAAGTGTTTTCAAATACGACTATTGTCCGCTTGAACGTACATGCTGCTTCGTCTAATGCTAAGGAATGCGAAGTTTTGTAATATTGATTGGAGGTTCAGTTTTCTAAGCGTATATCTAACTATCAAGTGCGCTAAACAAAGTTCGTTCTATTTGACTTCTTCATAGCATTTTTGATTATTATTAATAATCAGATTTTTAAATTTAATAGCAAATTTTTTTTAATAGTGCTCATAAATTATCATAAAAATTTAATATTATTATTTCGTTTCTCTGAAATCGATTTATCCTATATTCATTGCTGTAAACTCGTCAATAACATCACCAAATCTGAAAAGTTTTGCCAACTCACGTGTCATTGTCAACATTATGCAATAGTGCAAGCGTGAATCGTTCCAGCTCTATTCATTACAGTAATATTATGAGATTCAGTATTAGTGAATAGGTTATTTTATTTTTAAATATTTGAAATAATTGAAGACTTCTAAAGTACTATATTGTCAATACGTAAATAATAGTTAATGCACAACAAATTCCTGAAGTATATTGAATTCACTCTTATTATACAAATTAATAAAATACAATATGGCATCATAAATATCTTATTGTTGTGATATTAATTGTCGAAAAAATTTCCGCACAAGTTTTGGAGATTTTCCCAAATGTTTTCCGACATGAAATAAAATAAAAATATGGGGGGTACTTAACGAGTTAATCTTGTGGACTAGGCACTTCTTTCGTTTCACCCTCGACCTGTTCCGGTTTCCTTCTTCGTCGACTGGTTTACTTGATTAATAATGATAAATATATATACCAGTATAAATTATTTTAAAATATGTTTTAAATTCTGGAATATTTTAGATTTTTCCGCCATTTGTCATCTTCAATTCGTTAAACTCATTGAAAGTCAGTATAGTGAATAAAAGAATAAAATTGTTACATGCGGAAAAAGTTTATCGATTCAGTCATTGTTCTGCTTTACGATCAAGTAAGTCAGTTCGAAAAAATAAATTTAACTGTTAATCTTTATTAATGAAAACGCATAATCCATGAATGAAATAAAATAAAAAGTAAAGAACGCCATAAAGCTATTTTCAAATGAAGATTTTGCTTGAAACAGAACTGTTATCGATTACGTACAAATGTAAAATGTAAACCTATATTTTAAAAAAATTGAAAATTCGAATCGAATTTCATACGTTATTTAACTTAAAATCGATTTGTAATGTTAGCTACAGTTATCGAATACAACTAATTTTTTATGAGACGGTCATGCAAATAAATAAAATATACCTATATTATCCAGATTATAAACACAAACTGCAATATGTTGATAGAATAGTATCAAATGGTGTACTGTTTGTATTCAAATTATGACTAGGCACCATTATTGATTTAATTAAAAGAGAATATTAGATTATGGTGAAATTAATTTGAAATATGAAAGGGAATTCGATTTGCACAAGTACATTTACGAATTAGCTAATTTTGAATTATTAATGTAAGATACATTTCAAGACCTCATTGGTTCAACGGTCAAGAATAACTGATAACACCTCTTTTTTATGACCGAATATTGCTGTTTTATTAAAACACCATCAATTTATGTCATCATTGACTCGAGCAAAAGGAAATATTAAATTTTATTTAGTGGTGTGTGTATATATAATATGTACTCCAGAAAGAGAGAGAGAGAGAGAAAGAGAGAGAGAGCGAGAGAGAGAGCGAGAGAGAGAGAGCGAGAGAGAGAGAGAGAGAGAGAGAGAGAGAGAGAGAGAGAGAGAGGGAAAACGACAGAGAGAGCGAGAGAGAGAGAACGAGAAAGAGAGAGAGAGAGAAAATTTGTCTGTTAAAAGAACATGCTGAGAACAAAATTTTATGTTTTGTACATATAATCAAAATAAAATTTCAAAAACAAAATAAAATTTCAAAAAAGATTGGAGAAAGAACACAAAAATAGTTACTTGGTGTTGGGAGAAGCATAATATTCTGTACTAGAAAATTGACAAAATAAACGTAAAGAATAAGCCAAAACGATGTTCTATGTTCTTCTGCATTGCAGTTTTCTACTATCATTACAGGTAAACAAGTTGTACTCAATAATTAATAATTAAACTTCAAACAACTTCGAATTAAAAGAATTATAAGAAAATTATAAAACCGAGTTCCACAACTATGCAATTGTTTCATAGGCATAAATGGTCAATCGATATCAAAGCAGAGCAAATCAATCAAACTTATAATGAGAAAACAAAGTAGCTATAGAAAGGGCTTTATCTACTGCACGATGAAAAATTAAACTGTATGACCCGTTTCATGCTCGTTTTTCATTAAATTCTTGCACATCGACAGTAATTACGAATCTTATCTGCGCATGTAATCCTCGCTTTCGAGTTCTCGACCCGTTATTAAATTCGATGCCGAACCATCCCAGACTAAAGAGACATATATACGCAAGACCCGTATCGAAGCGAAAATAGACGTTAGATAATATGCCTTATCAACTCACAATTTATGAATTCATGAAATGCAGTTCTCTCATTATTTTTGCACAAGAGTCATCGACACATAAACTAAAGCACTTTCTGCCATCGACAGAATAGCGCACTACCCCGATTGCGGCTACAGCTAAGACGTTGTTTTGCTCCACCAAATGATAAAGCTATTAGAAAAATCGATTTTTCGGAGTCTAATTTTAGATGACCGCGGTCGAGAGAGTAAGAGAGCGAAAGCCTTCTCCTTGAAAAATGAAAGATGCCCCGATAACGAAGAAAAAAAAGGGGAAAATAAAAGAAACCAAGGAAACAACAAGCTACGGGAATGAAGAAACTCAGCGCGGCGCGCAATTGCCGTAAATTATAAAACCATCTCGAGAGATAGAAATCTCGATGCGCTCGCGCGCGTGCAAGCATGCTCTCTCTCGCGGTAGAGACACACTAGGTGCGCGAAAGAAAAAAAACTCTCTTTTTTTCATTCTACGCAACGCGACACACATCATGCAGCTCATGCGACGACAACGAGAAGAGACACGAGCAGGCAGGTGTGTATAGAGACAGAGAGGAAAAAGGTCGCTGACAACGCGCGTAACAATAACGTACTCACTCCGTAGCGAGCGGAGACGTGGCCGTCAGCAGCGGGCGCAGAGCCGTGCCATGCCCGATGCCTGCCGACGCACAGGACACGCCGGACGAGCCTCGCGACGTGGAGCCTCCTCAGCAGCAGCAGCGACGTAGCGAGGCCCTCGTAGACGTTCTCTTGCGCTCCATCGCGCGTTCACTCGCGAGGCCAGGAAAGAGGAAAGAGGAGAGAGGAGCGAGGAGGAGAAAAAGATAATAGGACAGCGGAGGAAGAGCGAGAAGATGCGTGCAGAGAGCGCCGCGGTGTATCTCTCCTCACGCCTCTGCAGGGGTTGGAGCGCCGTGGCCGACTACTACCCCTCTCTCTCTCTCTTTCTCTACAACGCACACACAGTCTCGGGGGGGTTGGTTTCTCAGCGGCGGCGACGACTGGACGGCTATCTCGCGCGTATGCTGCTGCTGCTTAGTCGCCCCGCAAAATCAATAGTATTACGGTGCTGCTACCCGGCGACGGGGTGGCAAAGCTGAGCGACCGCCTCAGCCTTTGAATCGCGCGGCGCATGCACGATGTGTGCCCTTTTTTCCTACCCCCCTTGCCGCCGCCGCCCCCACCCCTCGCGCTCGTTCCCCGTCGGATATCGCGTGCCAGTCGCGCCGAGGGTTGCAGCCGCTGCCGCGTGGGCGGGATGCATTGGCGACGGGATGTAGTCCCTCTGCTGGCGAAGGGTGGATTTTGAGAAAGTTGGCGCGAAGTCGATTCAATTCGAATCAAGCATTTTGTTTTCTGTTGAAGGCTGCTGGATGTATTTTACGTGCGTATGCGACAAGTTTTTACATTTTTTTTTGTTTTTTACTGTTAAAGAGATTGGTTTAAGGTGACGAGACGAGGGAAACTGGAAGATTTAAATAAGTTTATTTATAATGAAGGTGTCGCGTGTACTGTAAATTGTTTTTATTAAAAATGTATGTCACTATATTGAAATATACGATGTAATTTAAATCGAAGAATATTTATCATATCTATAAATCAACGAGAAATTGTCCTTAATAATTTTTGCGATGAAAAATATTTTAAAATGTTCTTTAATATAATTTTAAATAATAAATATATATCTCACGAGATTATTACGAGATTGTATATCGAATTAAAAACTACACATCTTTACCGGCGAAAAGATTTATTAGGTGAAGGAAAGGCGTGAGTCAAGGACGAGACCCTGAGAGGTTCACTCACGAGCTCGTATCAAGAAAGCGACGTTTTATTGTTACGATAAATATAAATAAGCCGTCCAACGACTCCATTCAGAATTCCTGCGTTTACTCGAATATTT
>JAPYZP010001887.1:0-14921 GCA_030522985.1 Torymus sinensis | reverse complement strand
TATTTTTATTTTTACCAATATTATATCGATCTGTATTCTGAATTTTCAATTTTCAACCAATATAATTGAATAACAAGCTACAACGACATAATGGTACATTAAAATTGTCCAAATTCCGCAAATTGTCCCCAAAAAGAAGAAAACAGGGAAAATTCAACAAAAAATATCCAGCTCCCGACGCTCGCAAGAACAGTAAAACGAGGCGCGCGCGAAAACAAAGAGGCCAAACATAATTATTAATTGTCGCCGGGAGCAGACGACGAGTGAGGGAGCGTAAGCGCAGCCATACTTTCTCTCTCTCTCAACAGAGAGGCAACGCGAGAACTGGGCTAATGGACAACGCTCGCACGCGGCGGTGGCGATGAAAATTCACTTTGACCGGTTTTGCGGTCCCCGCAGTGGCGTATAATTAAAAGTCGCCCCGCGCGCTCGCTCGGCGGCCTCCCCCACCCCTTCGCGCGCGACACGGCCCGGAAAACTTTCAGGGCGAGGCGAGAGGCGAGTATAACTACCTGTTTGCCGGCGGAAAATCGACGTAAGTTGCCGGTGTATAACGAGAGGGGGAGAGGAGAAGAGAGAAAGAAAGAGAGAAAACGACGCGCAGGTGTGTAGTAGCTTCCGATCGAAACAAACGAGTTGAGAGTAGGCGGGTAACCATGGGAACGTGGAGCGGCCGTTATCGTCGTTCGTAATTGCGGCGATTGTTTTTCCTAATTGACGCGCGCAGGCTGCGAGCGCGATTCCATATATATGTTTATTATGATTCCCCTCCCGGTTAATCGCGGTTAATTAATGGCTTATCGCGCGCGCGGGGCCGTAATTTTATTAACATAATTTCGCGCGCGAGCAGCCGGGGGCTGCTTTTTCGCGCTGACCGTATCCCCCGAACGAACGTTTCTTTTACGGGGGGGTGCGCGTAATGCATTATCATTTGATGCCAGGTTAAATTGTTATTGATAATATACATGCCACGCACGCGCTGGCTTATTTATATATTTTTATCTCTCTGATGCATGGCGATTAGCGGAGAAGGCGGAATTGCCTCGGGTACGGCGATTGGGATGAATCCTTATGATGAATGGCAGACCGTTAAGTGAAATAGAAGTAGGGGATGATAATATTTTTAATGGCAGGTGCGCGCGCGAGAGGAAGAGAGAGATAGGAGATATATATATATATATATATGTAGGAGGCGCTAATGGGAAGTGGCGTGTGTATGTATTATGCAAACGGATATATATTTGTCCGATAAACCTGTAACACGATATCTATGATAATGAGTCTAGCGTCATAATGGAGATAGATAAGTTTCTATTTGAAAATCCTAATTACCGCGTATGGCGAGTCCTTGTTGGTCTATTTTACATTGGAGTGTAATGTAATGAGCGTGTTTTGTAGAGCAGAAGAGAGATCTGATATGAAATGGCATATACGATTTGCGAAATGTAATGAAGTTGCTGAAAGGCGAAAGTTTGAATGACGTTTGCTACTCACTAGTAGTTAACCATCTATATGGTCAGACTTTCACTTTTATCTGATATTTATCATTACTTCATAACACAAATGCGTTTATTGACACTCGAAATTTAGTTGAAAACAATTAAGTCTCTCTTCCGTTACCTCGTAAACCCTCAATATAACTCCACCTACAAATTCCCTCATAATCAAATACAAGAAACTACCGCACTTAATCATCCCCCCGTTACCGCGAGAGAAAAGAAAAACATGTCACTTCCACAGATCGAATCGGGGCGGCGAAATCCAAACAATCGCATTAAAACTAATCGACGGGCCGTCAATTAAGCCGGCATCGCGACTCATTTCATCTTCGACAAGCAACGCGATCGTCCGCGCTAAATTACAGGGAACGGCAGCTCTACAAGAGCGGGAGGGGGAGGAAAAAAAGGAACTCGCCACGGCGTAGAGAATCGCTGCGGATTTGTCCCATCTATCGGAAAACCGGCCACTAAACTCGGGGAAAAGAACTAACCTCACCTCCTCCTCCTCCCCCGCCTCTACCACCCATACACGCGCAGGCGACAGAACAGATTTCTAAGCGATGAGCCGTGACGGAAAAGCACTTAAAACTATTCCCCGGCGAGGCCATTACTTTCTCCCTCCCTCTCTCTCTCTCTCTCTCGCGCGCTTATCCGATATAGTTAATCTAATGTCCAGCTATATATAAGACGCGTGCCCTGCGACTGTCGTAACGACTTTCATTTGACGCGCGGAGAAGGCGGCGGAGCGCGCGACGCGAGAAAAAGAACGTGCGGAGGAGGAGGTGGAAGAAAGCGAAACGTGTCGCAATTCTCCGGCAATTTTCCGCGAGGAGCCAGCTACATCGGGCTGCTGCAGGACTGTTTTGTCTATTCATTGGGCGATGCAAGGGGTAAGGCGGGGAGGGGGAGAAGCGATTAAACAGCCAGGCAACTTTCGCGATTGCAGAGGGGGTATTGCAGTAGCAGCACGGCATGGCGGGAATGTATTTTTCACTTTGGTCGTTGGGCTTTTATTTCCCTGGGAAAAAGGAGGGGGGGGGGGGGGGGGGGGGCGGAATTCTTTCAAAGTCTTTTTCAATAAAATAGTCACGCCGGGAATTGTATAAACGGTGCGCAGTATATAGTAGAGGTATTCGACATAGAAAAGAAATGCAATTTCTCCAAAATAACTGTTACTCATTCTTATTTTATTTTTTTCAATTAACGTTTTATTGGCTTCGGAGAACGAGTTGTTATATTTGGTTATATACGCTCTCGAATTGTCAACAAATCATCCTTTCGATAATCCGAAGGAAAACCGCAAGGGCCACGCGGGGCGCGCGGGGCGCGCATTCAAATATCAGCGACTAATTAAACTTTAAGAGCATCGTTCAGCGCGTCCGCGTTGCGCACTGTAAGCCCGCGATAACTCTCGGCGGTGGCGGCGTCGCGGGCCACTAACCCCCGTTTCTCTCTCGCTCTCTCTCCTGGTCAGCGGCGTAATCTGCGGATCGTAAATACGAATGCGCATCTAGAAAATTAAGCTCGCCACCGGACGAAATAGACGCGCAGTTGAGTTTAGAGTGAGAGAGAGACACACACAAGCGGGAAAAACGCGCGTGCGCGCCGGGGAAAATGAAAATCCGAGCTTATAGCCGTGCACGCGGTGTGTAATGCGGGCGGCGCGTTTTTTCTCCACAGCTCGCGCCGCGCCTCTGTGTAAACTCGCGTGTGTGCGCACCCGGAAAAACGCGACGGATGAAATATGCACGAAAAAAGCAGGAGCGAGAGAGAGAGAGGAGTCGCGGATTTGGGTTGTGCAAAAAGCAACATATTGTTGGAGAAAAGTAGGAAGGGAGAAGAGTCGGGATGAGGAAGAGGAGAAAGAGCCGCAGAAGTCCAGGCGAGTTGGTCGTCGTGATTTTAATTCTCCTTGAATCTCAAGTGGCTCGAAAATTTTATTGTTCGAAGAAAAGTACGCGGGGAGAGAAAATCTCGTCGAGGCCGTAAATCCGTTTCCGGTCGCCTTCGGGATTCCCCATTTACGGATTCCGTGCCGCGTGCGCGCGCGCTCTGCTGCAAAAGCGACCGAGAAAATGCGAGAGAGGAAGTAGCGAACGCGCGCAAGAGGGAGGAGGAGAGGGAAAATGAAATAGAGACAGTCGACCGCGCGCGAGCATGGAAGAGAGGAGAGCGAGGGAAGGAGAAAGAGATGGAGAGAGAAAATGGGAAATAGAGATAGCCGAGTGCCGAGAGCGGGAGAAAAAGATGAGAAGGGGAGGAGGTGGAGGAAATGGATGAAAGAGGGAGAGAAGAAGAGGCAGGATGGGTTTGACAAAAATGACGCACAGCATTTTTGGAGTTAGTTTTTTTTATCGTATATATTATATGTATTTATATAAAATATATAAATGCATGCTCATAAAACTATCGATTTAGAAGTTTATCAAATTGTATAATTACTCAAAAACGTTACAAATACTTCACCAGTATAGCTGTAGGTATAACGAACTCCTCTCTATTTTTATCTATATTTTAATTTTGCATCAGAGATAAATATTTGTTTTTAATAGCGACTTGGTAAAAAAGTGAAAAATATAAAATCTTTAAAAAATTACAACGTAGTTGTTTCCATGCATTTATTGCTAAAACAAAAATTGTCCCAAAAGTTTCAGACTCGGATGGCATGCGCTTCTACATTCTGCTATGTTTACTGGAAACTTTTCGAGACCAGTGACATGGAATTTGAATGAAAGGTGAAAAAAGAGTAGCAAAAGATTTGGCAATAAAAGCTCCGGGAAATTCAAAGCACTGCAAATATGAGTATTATCGAAGTTTATAGAAAGTTTTGTCAAAATTCAGTTCCAAAGATAATATATACATTCGCATAGTAACGCTACTTCCAAATGTATTATATACTTTCTATTATTCTTACGAAAAAGCAGAAAAGAATGAGAAGCATCGAGGAACAAAGAATGATAAAAAATTGAACAAGTCAGCCGGTCACAATATCTTATTCAAAACACGAACTTTCCTCACCACACGGTGCGAGTGTTTCACTTCAAGTCCAGCATCGGAGGGAATAAAAGAGGCGAAGCGCGGCAACTGGAAACAACGAGAAACAGAGGCGAGCACGGATTCGTGGTCAACGAGCGAGCGAGAAAAAAGAGCGCGCGGACCGTCCTCGAGGACGCGCGCGCAAGAGACTCGTCGACGAGCTTTGCGCGTGGGCTGGGGCGGGGGGAAACGGGCCGAATTCCCCCTTTATTGCGCGAGAGATCGCTAACGACGTTACCGGTTACGCGAGTCGCCGGGAACTCATTTCCTAGGGACGCGCGCTCGGGCTCGCTGCTCTCCCTTAACGCAGTTTCGTCACGTAACGATTTCACGTCCCTCGTCGTCGTCGTCGTCGACTCTCCCTCTGTGCATATACCCCGCGCTCTCAGCTCTTTTTTTTCTTCTTCTACTTTCTCTCGAGCCACCCTCGTGATTCCCTCCTCCCACACACAACCGCCCCGTACTCTCGTGGAGTATGTAGAGCGCGTCCGTGAAAATCATCGCGTCGTCGTCTCGTAACGCCGCGGATAGCATGGGAGAGGGAGTATTTTATGCCAGGAGATATACGACGAGTACGACGACGTCGTCGCGGCAGCCGTCAGATTACGGTCACTCGACCGTTATGGGCCGATCGGAAAATTTTTGATGGTGTGTCTGCAGACGGATTATCGCTGCTCTTCCTCGCGGAATGTGGGTCGCGCGATGGGGATTGTAGGAAGAAATTTGCGAAAATTTTTTTACAGTCGGGGGGAGGAGAGAAAACAACCGGGAAAAATATCAAAATTCGAGGGATTCTCGAGGGGAATGGAAATGTCGGGAGTCGTAAAGTTTTATTATTTTGTTTATGAGATATAAATTTCTACTGTGTAGTTCCTTATTTTTACTTTAAGTTAATAAAGAAATTTTTTAGAGCGGGTGAATAAATGAACGAAATAATTAGCAAATTTCTAGGAAACGTATTATTAAAAGTAGAGTTTTAATACTTATGTATGCGTTTTCTAACTCTATCCCAAGCTTATAATATGTATGCATATGTTCATCTAAGCGGATAATTACT
This sequence comes from Torymus sinensis, assembly GCA_030522985.1. Taxonomy (NCBI): domain Eukaryota; kingdom Metazoa; phylum Arthropoda; class Insecta; order Hymenoptera; family Torymidae; genus Torymus; species Torymus sinensis. The sequence continues at coordinate 9,329 of JAPYZP010001887.1, read as the reverse complement.
ACTGTGTGACAAAATTTTAAAGATTGCATTGTGGTATATTTTTTATAGAAAAAGGAAACATTTTCACGCGCCACTATATCATATACTGTTTCTAAAATTTATGCACAGAGAAAAAAAAATCTTTATATAAAAGGAACTTTATTAACTATAAACGAACGTTTGGATACGGATAAACGAATGTTCGTTAACACCATGTCTTTGAAATAATTGAAATTGTAGAAAATTTGAACCAATGATCTACATCTTAACTGTTAAGGAATATTACTTAATATACTTTGGCATAAATAATATCAGGATTTTATAGTTAGAGAAGTATACCTTTAATGTAAAGATTTTCTTTTCTCTGTGTGTGCCCATGAGCAATTCATGGAATCTGAAGGATTTAAATAATTTAGTTATGCTTGAAAGCAAAACAAAAATGTAATTTTATTCAATTTCCATTACTACACAGTGGGAAGAAAATCTTTACTGTTAACGGACGAACGTTTGAATATGGACAAATGAATATTCATTTATAGTTAAACAAAATCGTTAACAGTTAAGTTTAAATTGTTTACTTAAAAGATTCGTAACTTAACTGTTAACGAATTTGTCTAACTATAAATGAACATTCATGTGTTCATATCCAAACGTCCGTTGCTTAAAAGTAAAGATTTTCTTTTTTCTGCGAAAATGTGAAATGAAATTTTCATCTTTTATTTTATTTCGTGCTCATTCTTTACTAGATTTCTCTAGACTTCATATTTCAGTAATCTTTAACCCTTCGAGTATATACCCGGTGGTAACCAGCCATGGGAGCTTTTTCTTTAATTTTTCCAAATTTATGAATTTTTCCAGGAACTAAAAACATTATATTTTTCCTCAAAAATAGTCTGCAAATGCAGTCTCATGATATTCAAGTTCGCCCATGAATTTTTTGCTGATGATATATAATGATGATTTAAAAAATATAGCTGTTAAAAACTATAACCATGGATGGTAACAACCCAGTGTATACTCGATGTTCTAAAAAAGAAGTGCATACGCGAAAGGTTCGGCAATAGCACTTTTCCTTTCGTTCTCTCTTACCCATTATCCATTTATGGTTATCTTTCCTTCAAAATGATATAATTGCGCCTAATATTCCTGATTCAGCGTGAAACGGTACGCTGCTCAAACATTTATGCAACAAACCCAACGGATCGCAATTACTGAAAGAAGCCATCGTTTAGCGGCCCGTAGCGTTGAACGCCGCTGCTGCTGCTGCATTCGCATCAAACGTTCGCTTTCGCGCTTGCGACAGAGACGAAGTGGAGCGCACACGCGGGTAGGAAAGAGCGAGTAGACGGATGGAACAAGGAAGGCTGCCGCTGCCGCCTCTTCCGAAAGACAACGACTACGTGGGAGGCTGGAGGGGGGCTAAACTTCAAGACAGGCGGAACCGTCATCTCCAGACCGGACATGACAAAGTCCCGCCATTTCTAAAGCGAATACCCCCCACCCCGGAGCACCACCGAATGCTCCGTCCGTCGCTCCCTTCGTCGTCGTCGTCGTCGTCGCAACGACTATTACTCTCTCGCCTCTCGCTTGCATTGTCCAGGGAGTGCGTCTTGCATATTAAAACGAACTCTCTCTCCGTCTACCTCTCTCTTGGGTCAGAGCGCACGCGCGAGCAGCCCTTTAAAGCGACGCGACGCGCGTCGTTGACAAAAACTCGTCGGGGCGCGCGGGCTGGGAGAAGCCGAGGAAAAGTGACCCACGTATGTGCGGCCGCGTGTTGTTGCACACATCACTGGGGGGCGAGTGGAATTTTGCGTTCGGCCTTTTTAATGGTGGTGGAAAGCGCAGCAGAAGGCGAGAGAGAGTTGTTTTTACTTTTACGAGGGACTTTTGGAGTTTGCTTTTGCACTGCGGGCGTGAGGTGGTTGCAAAAGTTGAACGATGAATTTTGGTTTATTCTCTTGTAATTTTTCGAGATTGGAAAGAAAAAGTTTGTTTTTGTGAAAAAAACAAAAACAAAAAACAAAAATTTGTAAATAGAGAAATGCTTGTTTTCGTATTTATTCAATATGACAATATTTTTGCAACACTGGATTATAGAGCGACGCGGTTCCTATCCTCGTCGTGAACATTGTTTGGAGGAAGTATAAAAAAAGAGAAAACAAAAATAACATATTTTCATAGTATTCGGATTTGTAAAACGTATTTTAAGGCGAAATTAATTTCATTCAATCTGATGCGGTTTTTTCTATACAATTTAAATACAATTAACCATAATATAGAATGACAGGCTACTTGAAAAAAAATTTGTTGAATAACGTTTTGATTTTATTCATATAACATTGTTTTATACACAATTGTTTATACCTACTAATTAAAAAAGAAATAACGAACTTCAGATAATAATCACAGGAACGCAGTATAATGCACCCAAGGAAATAATAATCAGTTTACTCATACCTAAAACAAACTTACTAGCGGTAACAATCCCTTCAGTCAGACAATCCTTTCACGCGCATTTCGCAGCTCGAGAAACCCCGACAAATACACCTCTCTCTCTCTCTCTCCGCTCGCGCTCTTATTCATTCAATAAAATTCGGTTAAGCGCTGCTGCACGCAGCGGGGCGCTTGTCCTCTATGACGAACTTACTCTACAGAACAAACAGCGTTAGAGCTACTACAACGACGTCGACGACTCCTCTACTGCTATACTACTGCACTCGGCGCTAAACAGCTCGCGAGTATGCTAATTCAAAAGCAAGACGCGTCATGCGCCCTCTAGCACCTACGAAAGAGAATAGGGAAGAAAGTGGCGGCGGCTGTTGCAGCGACGCGTAGTCCAGCAACAAAGACGCGGCAGTAAAGGCGCATAAAGGAGGAGAAAGGGCAAGAAAGATTACAAAATGAAAGAAAAACATTGCGCGAAGGAGAGGAGAGAAAGGAAGCGCACGCGCGTACCGTAACAACTGTAACTTTTGTAATTGAGTTTTGTCGCCTCTCGTAGCACACGCGTACGTGTATATATAAGACGCTTCTCCTCCGCCGCGTGTCTCTTGCACCCTCCTTCGCACGGGCGCTCCGCTCCTTTTGTAAATTGGAATGTTTACTGCGTGAGGGGGAAAAAAATAATACCTCCTCGCGTCTCGCGCGCGCTCCGAGCGCTGAAGTTCTTAATCGTAAAAAAAGTGATTTTTACGTGTACACGCGCGAGTCTCGGGGAGCCCGCGTTTTAGGGTATTTAATTTAAATTCCGCGACGACGGCGCCTTAAAAAGTTCACTTAGCTTTGGGCAAGTTGCGTGGGAAGAGAATGGCTCGCCGAGGAGAATGGAAGATTAAGGGGCCAAGGTGGATAAGTGTGAAAGCAATTTGGACCTTTTTTCTTCGAGGTGTTAACGACATTTTGTTAATAATAGTGTTATTGGCCTTTTCTAGAATGATATTGATTAGTGGTTTTTCCCTCGAAATATTTATGTAGATTTTTTGTATTTCAAATTCAGATGCTTGGATTCATTTTTACCTACGTTATTGTTAATAACTAGAATATCTGCTTTCAAAACCGGGTTTACATGTTCACTTTAAATCGATTTAACGTAATATTTTATACCTCAGGCCTTTTTAATCTGAAAATTCCAAGTATCGAATAAAAATATAATTTACATTTTTCCGATTTTTTGTCCCCCCAACGAAAACATGTTAACCAACAATCACGCCCACAATGGCCAATAAATTCGTAACCGAGCCACCTTTAAGACGGGGGTTTGCCCTCCGTACAGCGTGCGATTTCTAAAAATAATATTTTTTGAACGTTTGCCAATATTGGAAAAGCCCGAAGCAACGGGTCTCGCGATTATTTGAGCTAATAAATATTCAATCCCATACTCAAACATTTGAATGGAAATTCTTTTCACTCCGATAAATTACCATCGTAATTTTGATTACACGTTTCAAATCACGCTCGCGCCAATGCTCGCGCGCGCGCAGGCGAACGAGGCAGCGAACCGGTGGAGCACGTCCTGGGGTAAGTAAGGAGCCGAGAAAGAGGGAGAGGGAAAGCCGAGGGATATAAAAGCCCCAGCGTCCATAATCCGCTCGAGGAATATTTACCGAAAGGAAATTAAGAAGTCTATTGAGAGTGCCGGCGGTGAGAAGCGCTTCTCTTTTTTCCCCCCTTCTTCCATCCTACTAGTACTCCTCCTCCTACGCCCATCCTTCGGCCCTTGTTTTATGTCTTTTATAAGAGATTAATATCTTCCGGAAGCGGGCTTGTACTTTTGTTATTCTTCTTCTTCGTCCACCTCATCATTTTGCCGTTTTTGCTTTCTCAGAGAGAAAGCTTCGTAACGGTAAAATTTTTCGACCTCGATATTTCGATGATTTTCGATATTTCTGAGCTCCCTGGGTCCAAAGAAGCGTTTTCTAGAAAATGTCTGTATGTATGTGCGCGTGCGGGTGCGGGTGCGGGTGTGTGTGTGTGTGTGTGTGTGTGAGTGTGTGTGTGTGTGTGTGTGTGTGTGTGTAATAAATTTGTTCGCAGCATAACTTAAAACTGGCCAGAGATATAAAGTTTATCTTTAGCAGGTATATGAAGTTTATTTTGAAGCTGTGCAAGTTCAATTCTATAGTTGATCGGCTAATATTAAGTATTTAAAAAATGAAAAAGAAAAATATGGAAAAATGGAAGTAGACTCATTTTCTGGAAGGTCTTCATCAAGTCGTAGAGTAGTACGATCAGTACAGTAGTCGTCGCCAGTTCGGACGTCTCTGGTTCAATCTTCGATGCCATAGCGTATTTTTTTATTAATTACACATTAGTCCCGTTCAAATATTAATATGAAATTCTTGAAAAAAAAAATAAAAAATTTAATTTGAAAGTTTTATTAGTTTATTGTAATTGAAAGCATATTTTTGACAAAACCGACTCGTACCATTATCACCAATTTCTCGCACTCTTTAAGTAATGTACTGTTTTATACTTTTTTTTTTTGTAATTTATTACAATATTTAATTATATTTTTAAAAAATTCAATGTAATTGAATTTATTGTAATTGCTCTTCTCCTTGAGAAAGCATTCTGCTAAAGCAGTTAGCAGTGGTTTTTTTCAACAACTTGCGCGCGCGCTCGTGCAATATTTTAGTGCTTTTTCCGAGAATACATACCGACCCTCTCGTCGGGTCTCTCGCCACAGGAAATGTAGTTCTGGGAACAGGATTTACGCGGAACTCAAAAGAATGGTAAGGGATATTAGGAAAATGTAATGCGTAACGAAATAGTACGTTATTCAAGAAGGGGAGAAAATCAGCTATTTCAAACGAGGATGAGGTGGTCAGCACAAGATGGAATCGAGTGCTGAAAACACCTCACCTGAGTCTCAAATAACTCTTCTTCCCGTGTTACACACCGAATTTTTTTTAACCAGTGCATGAAAGGGCCTTTTTATAAGCATAAAAGTTGGGTAGGTGATCGCGCATTTCAAATCGATTCTAAATTATAAATTTTCATTATTTTTTAATTTAACTTTAAATGTTCTCAATATCCATCTAAATAGACCAAGAAGCTTTACAATGCATGAATTTGATAGTAGAGAACGAATACCAAATTTCTTCATAAAAGGGAAAAATTTTATTTCCTGCTAAACTGTTAAAAATGAATTTTCTCGCTCAAGCGTGGGAAAAAAGGTTACATCCCCGCTAAACTGCGAAAAAATGGATTTTCATTCTTTCGCAAATAACATACGCTCGACTTTTAGGCATGAAAAAATACCCATTTCACGCACGTGTTAAAAAAATTTCCGTGAAAATACCATACGTACGCAATATACAGAAAAGAATTTTACACGGGCTCGAATTAAAAAAAAAAACACACACGCTCCTTGTTTGAGAAACCAAACATTTCATCTCGACAAACAAAAGGGCTGGGCATTTTTATTAAAAAATTTTTTTATGGCTTTCTCGCCCTGCACTTAATTAAGACACGCGTGCGCATAAAAAATAATTAACTCTCCTTTCGCGGACGAAACTCCCTCGCGCCTCAAAATTACTGTCCCCCCATTATTAGTTTGTTTAATTAAGTCCCGGGCGCAGTCTCTTAAGAAAACACACCTTATTCACGGGGAAACGGCGACACCGCCGCGCAGCAACCTTTAATTTCATTTCAACTGCGCGAACTTTACGCACGCGCGCGCCTTGCTTCCGAGACAAGCGAATTACGCGCTGTAACTAGTTAATAAAACAAACACGCGCGGGCTGCGAGACAAAGAGCGACCGCCGCCCCCTGCGCGCAGGAAGAGAATAAACGTCTTCGAATATAAAGCGAAATCACGATGTTTCGACCTCGATGTGATTCTTCTTTTTTTCTTTTAGCGCAACCCATACGTGTACGTACATACGACGGGATTTATGAAAATTTTATGCCGAGCAATCCCTCGCCCTATTCTGTCTCTTTCTCTCTCTTTCTCCCCCCACTACCACCGTCGTGTTTATTCGAGCGAGTTTACAACCGCGCGCGAGGAGTCGAATAAAGATGCAAAGCGCGTGCGCGATGCGTCCTTTTGGGGGTAACGGTCACACAGCCGAGAGTCTCGAACGAGAGCCCATTTATCGGTCGATGGCCGTCGTAAAGCCATCGTTACGCGAGCGCGCTTTTTTGGTTCCGCGCGCGGATTTTTATTGCGTTATTGTGCTCGCGGGGGGTTTATCTACATACACGCGGGCATGATGGTCGTTGCGAGCGCGTGATTATCGCGCGTTTATTTTCGATTCGCCGAGCGTATATACCTATGTATATATAGAGGAGGCGACGTTAATCTTGGAAGGAAAGTCGAGCATGAATTGAATGTGTAATTTACATTTTCGCGTGCCGCTGACGTTTGGGGATTGTGCCGCGCTATCCAAACATGCGCAATGAGGCTATAAAGATAATGTAAAGGGAAATGGCTGGTGTTTTGATATGGCGAAGCGTTGAGACAGCTCAATTAGTGTATTGCGATTTTATCATTATACTGATATCGCTGAGTTTCTGGGCGTTACTTTACATTCAAAATTTTCGTCTTTTAACGAGGAAAATGCTTTATCTTCGATAAAATAACATTTTATTAGGTAGATTGATTGAGGGGGCTAGATACCTTTTTTCTCAAATAAGAAGTCATAGTTTAATACATAAACTAATTATTTCATACTCTTCTTACATATAAAAGTGCGTATAATACCTTACCTTAGAACTTTCTCCGATGGGCCTTTTGTGTGGTCCAGAACGATAGTTTTTTCACTATCCAGTAGCTTTGAAATTTTCCTGTGGATGGAGTGACTCCAGATTTGAACTAAATTACTCCTGAATAGTATAATTCTCATATGAGTGTAGGGATTTAAGATGAAATGTCAGAAAAAATATTTACATTGGAAAAATTTTTAAAAAATTCTTCAAAAACAGCACAAAATTTTTTTTTTCGTCATCGGATCAAAAATGTCTACACTCATATGAGAATTATACTATTCAGGAGTAATTTAGTTCAAATCTGGAGTCAATCCATCCGCAGAAAAATTTGAAAGCTTACGGGTATAGGGAAAATCTTGTTTCATCGATGACTATGGTTCTGGACAATATAAAGGGCCCAGACCAAGGTCTAAGGTGAGATAAATATACCTCTTTTAATGTGTAAAAAGTGGGAAATAATTAGTTTAAATTTATGTATTAAAATAAGACTTTTTTTATTTCAGAAAAAAGATGTCTAGTCCCCTTAATAAACGATAATTTCAGTTACTATACTCATTTATTCATGTTCACCTGTAATTTCAATTTTATATTGCAATTCTGTCATGACCTACATATTAATTTTATAGAGAACCACTCGGTATAGAGTAAAACTACGTTGTAATAAAACTCCAATATTTTAATTGCAAACCTTAAACCAATAAAAAGAAAAACACCCTATGTCAATCTTTCTGTTCCAATATCCTCGTTAAATATAATTTGTGACACAACTTGACAGCGCGAATTCAGCGTGAAAATAAGATCAAAGAATCCTCGTAATGATCCAGCAGGGACGGTGCGATTCCGCACAGCAGCAGCAGCAGCAGTACCAGCAGAACCCACAGCGTCATATTTCCTGCCGCGACTCCATCGGAAAGACGACTACAAATTTACCGTGTAACGGCGGGCGAAAAGTAAGAAAGAGATAGAGATAGCACGAAATAGAGAGCGGGTGCGCGCGAGGTTGGAAGCCAGAAGGGGTGTAGAAGGAGAGGGGGGGGGGGGGAGGACGTACCTGAAAAGCGGCGAAGTTATCCGGCGCACGTTATACCCGTATACGCGGGCGGAACTCTTGCCAAGAAAGTACAGAAAAAGAGCCGGGGATACGTCTCGGGGTGAGGGAGGGTTGGGGGGGGGGGGAAGAAGGAGAGAGAGAGAGGGAGATATATATACTTTATGTACGAATGGAATTTCTTGTCGGTTCGCTATTTCAGCTCCATTTTTTTGCCTTATTTACGGCCTAGTGGGGGTTAACCTCTTGCTAATTGCATGTGCCACACAGCTGGAATTAGAGCGCCCGGGCCAAAATAGAGAAATCGAGGCTGACGTACGAGGATTATTTTCTACAGTATATAGTATACGTGTAATATTAGTTCTAGAGTGTATATATATTTATTGAAAATTAAGAAGCTTAATGATAAATAATGATAATAAAAATGAAGAAGATCTGAACAATTTTACTTGAATTAATATAGTTTCAATTCCTTTTAGTCTACAATGATTAGAGTTTTTATAATACCATATTCAGCAAAACTCCCCTTTTTCATCTTATTTAAACATCCTTTACTCCTTTCTAAGCAATTACACTTGAGTACAATTACAACTGTTACAACTCACACTTTCGTTTAATTCAAACAGATGCTGCAAGTGTTTACTTCAACGAAACTTATTAAAAGATGTTTAAGAATACGAGCGCAAAGCGCCCCGACGCGCGGAAAAGTTCAAAGACATAGTTTTCTCTTCAAACGAGCACTAATTTACGCATGTACTCCTCCAAGTATATAACACTTTGAATCGACTCAACTCCCATTAAAAGTCATCAAGAAGCAATTAGAGTATACTCACAACAGCCGTACAATATATATATATCTCGCGACCCATATGCAAAGCCAACAAGACCCCCAACACTTCGAAAACAAAACAGTGCGCGGACGGCGAGCAAAAAAAATAAACCTTCGACCGGGGATATACTTCGCCTATGGCCACTCGGGACACGAGTATATAAAAAGAGGTCATGACATATTTAAACATTTTTCATTCGGTCTGTATATGCCAATAGACTTCTTAATAGTTTTATAAGTTGCAGAAGGCCTTCAAGTAAA
>JAPYZP010001886.1:0-14928 GCA_030522985.1 Torymus sinensis | reverse complement strand
TTTAGTTAAACAAATCATAGGAAAAGAATTTTTTTATTATAATTATGATATTGTTACCAAAAAGTATTGATTATAGTATTTAAAAATAGTACCTGCTTTATTTGATCAATGAACAAAAAAAATTGATGCACATACCTCTTTTGGAATATTGAATCAAATAATTTTGAAAAAGCAAGCTTTAAGCTTTTAATACAGTTTGAATAAAAAAAAACTTCTAAATTGTGATAAAACAATAACAAAAAAGAAGAAAAAACCAATCTAAAACGTACTGTCCCTCCATTTTTTTATATAATTTTATATCATTTAGTAAAAGAAAATAAATGAGATTTTTCGAAACTTTTTTCGTTTTTCCACCTCAGTCTTCCCATACGTATTTAATTTATTTAAGTATATTCTATTTTTTAATTTGTTAGCATATTTCGTTATGTTTTAAGTATAATAATTCTATCGAACCAGCACGGTAATTTTTTGGCAGAAATGTATATCTCTTTACCAAAAGTAAAAAAATTAGTAACATTTTTTATTAAAAATAAATATTTCTGTATAAATTACTTTCTATATAGATCTTTTAGTTTTTCGAGCTATAAAGTTTGAAAGGAAACACACAAATAAAAGGCAAACAATACAGTATAATAGTTATAATACTCACATACAGTTATGTGAATTTTAAAAGAGAATCTCGAAAATCGGGCTTTAGAATAGACACACACATTTAATTATCGTCAAGGGTATAGAGATATTTTTGAAGATACTTTGTTTTTCTCCAACACTTTTAAAAATGAATATAATTAAATGCATAGTTTGAACTAACGTCAATCAGTTTGTTTTATATTTTCGACAGTTGACAGAATTAAAATATTTTTGAGTATTTTAATGTTCTGAACACTTGCATGAGTTTTGTGTGTCTACTCTTTATGGTATTAGTTACTGATTAAAGATAAAAAAACTTTAGTTATTGTAGTACACAGAATAAAAACTTTCGAACATATTTTATAATTGATTATAAAGTACACATCTTAAGCAATAAATCTGTTCATCATTATTAGATTACAATAGATTCTGATGATATAGCCATTTCGTTTAATAATTGTTGTGGAAGAGTTGAATGGCCCAGCTGTCTAGTGGTCGGTATAGATTGTTAAATAAAGACCAAATTGCTGATTTTTGGCTGACGTTTGAGGCACATTATTATATCCCTTCTCAAGGTTATTTTGCCTTCTCAATAGTAATTCAATATTTTTAGGCAGTGTCGACGCCTGCCAGTCAACAGAAAATGTTTTTTTTTTACAATTATTCTTAAGTGTTCAAAATTAAGTTTTCCGTCTTTCTTAACCGTATAGAAGTGCTTTTTATCCAAGAATTAAATCTTTTATTTTTTATAGTTTAATCGTTGACGCAAGTGGGCCCAAAAGCCCCAGATGATGTTTAAAATACTTTTAGATTTCGAAATTTTTAGAAGTGATGGTAATGTCAAAAGTAAAATATGACATTGTATGAGTTAACATCGCTGCTGCTCTATAAGCAAACTGATTAAACCAGTGACGTGACACTTTACTGTTGAGACTAGCCAAAAAAAAATGAAGATGGTGAAGAAGACGTACTTATAGTAAAAATCGTTTCAGTCGACTGGCAGGCGTCGATACTAATCGGGGCATAATAAGATGACCGAAACGTCGGTCAAAAGTCAGCAATTTAGTGTTTATTGAGCAACCTATACAGCAACCACTAGACAGCTGAACCATTCCATTCTTCCATCGTAATTGTTCACCATTATTTTTAGAAAATTTTTTAAAAGAAAACTAATATATTATATATTAATTGCACAATATTAATTATTTCTTGGAAATTTTATATTAATGGCTATTTTTAGAAGTCTATTTTATTAAAAAGAAACCAAATTTATTATAAAGCGTGTACATAAAAAAATAATTTATATCAATAATTTGTTAGCAATGACTTAAGAAAAACTGAATTTTTTACTATTACTTGCTTATTTTGTTTGGTAAGTGGGTATAAGAGAATAAGTAGTTGTCAACTTGAAGATCTCGTGTGTAAAATCAGTATTTATCAATATTTGGCATCGACATTAAATGTTTTTCGTCGTTGAAAATCATAACATTATAACCCAACACTCTTTTGTTTCTTACAATCAAAAGAAAAGTTTAAGAAATCCATTGAGCCAAAGTAATCGTTAATTCGGTATTTACTACACAGGCAGGCGACCGAGTTAATCGAATCTTCGTTAAATTAATCCTGTACGCGGAGATGAATCGTTCGATCAACTTGGCCAGCCCCACTGTCTCGCTTCAATGCACTTTTCGCGATGCATCGAAAGAGAGGGAAGAACTCAGTCAAGCCCGTAGACGTCGCCACCCTTGCGGTAATCGGCGTTGGCGTAAATGGTGTTGTTGCTTTTGACGAGCAGGCAGATGACGCTGCCGCGCTCCCTGTAACGTGAGGTTTCGTGACCCAGGGCCTTCAGCCCGTCGACAACTGGCTTGAGCACGCCGTATTCGTAGGCAACCGACATCGGGTAGAGCTGGTGATGTATCCGCGGTGCATCCACGGCTTCCTTTACCGTGTTGCCCATCCACAGGTACCTCGCTATCACCTGTTACAACAGACACGTGCTATCACTTTAGACAGGTCTTAACAAACAAATCGTACAAGGATATTTTAATTTTAATTTTCATAGAAATGAACCGTCGCGATTGATTAATAATCAACCACTTCTTTTTTAGCCCGTGCTTCCAAAGTCCAAAATACTTTTAATACTAATGTAGATATTTATATAAGTTTCTAGAAAGTAATTTGTTACAATATTGTAAAAAGTCGATGCTTCATTTGTACCGGTTTTGGCCACCTTAAGGATTCTTTTTTCCCCGGTTCTGGCCACCTAAAAATCCATTTAAGAACATGGATATGTGACCAAAAACGGAGCAGTGGCCAAAACTGGTTCTTATAGTTTCAATACTTAAATGTTCTATAATAAAAAAACATTGAACAACATTATCTTACATAAGACATTGAGGTAGTAATCTTGGTGCCGCCAGCAGCTCCTATTGTCATTTTGACATCCCCTTTGTTGTCCACGAGAATCGTCGGACTCATCGACGACAGTGGCCTCTTCCCGGGTGCAATGTAATTGTTTTCATTGGACGGTATACCAAAATAACTTAGTCTATCCGGCAACCCAAAGTCGTCCATTCCGCTATTCAGTAATACTCCGGTTCTCTCGCTCATAACGCCACTTCCAAAACTAACAAGAAGCAATAAAACAATGAAATTATAAAGCTAATATTGTTATAAATAATCAATTTATTTACATGACGTTAAAACTTACTAAATGTTTACGGAACTAGTGACGGACACCGCATCGCCGTTTTCGCCAATCACTGAAATATGCGCTGTACCATGGTCCTCGGTATTTCCTGAATTTTGCGCTCCATAATGAACAGGATCATTCCACGTTCTAGTATCATTTATCTTATTTCGTATCGAACGAGCAAACGCTTTTGACGTTAAATTTTTTAATAACTGCAAAGAAAAATTCGCGGTTAATTTTTGTTTCACGATAATATAAGTATGATCGATCTTATTTTTTTTTTTATCGTTTTAAAAATGATATTTATTTAAAGAATAGGCTTGTAAGTTCTCAAGAATAACTTCGCATTGTAAAATACGACATAAAGATATGTTATAAAAGTATTGTTAATTATAACATCCAAACAATTATTGATGATCAGGTAGTTCATCAAAATAGAATTGATATAGAGTTCATCAACGTGGTCTAAGTCTTTTGGGAAAGTGCATATGAAAATGCAGACCCAAGCGCTGAGCGCGGAAATGCTTTAAGCTATTTTTACTAACTGAGCGAAGGTTGAAAGAAGTCTATTGTTTTCACCTTATCGTCAAAAATTACATAAATGGATAGTATTTTGGTCTGCTTAATTAACTAAAAAAGAAGAATGTTCGTCTTTTTAATTTTTAGGTGACACCACAATAGAGTTTAATTAAAGTTGTCAAATTAATTTATTACTTATGTATAAAATAAAATACTTACCCTAGGTAGCTTAACGTCGCCTAATTGCGTTCTAAAAGCATACGCGTACTTATAAGTTTCTATAATCCTATGATATGTTTTTATTGTAGAGGTGGTGTTGGCGAGATCGTTTGGCGTAAAGTGAAATTCGTCAAAAACATTCAGAATAAACGACAGCAGACCACCGCTTCCAGGAACACCTGTCGTAAATACTTTCATCCCGTCATAAAATTCTGTTGCTACAGGTTCTTCCCATTTGGCCCTAAAATTGTATTAATTTTCAACGTTACAAAAATCAAAGATTATAATTAGCTAACTTGGTTTCGACTTTTGCATTCAATTTCTAGACTAAATAATCGATAGTTTCGTAATAATACTTTTAAATAGAAATATACCATTCAAAACACTAGAAAAAAAACTTGTATTCAATACTATACCTGTAATCATTTAAGTCTTTCATTGTAATAATACTGCCGCGTTTTCGAATATCTTCTACTAACATCTGCCCTAGAGTACCATTATAAAATTCTGTGGCATTTTTCTCTGCAATTATTTTCATGGTTTCACATAGTTTCTTCGGTCTAATAAGCGTTCCCGGTTTATGGAATTGACCAGTTTCTGGATTCACAAAATATTCCCTGAAACAAAGTAATTTTTCATATCAAATTTGAAATCTACTTGTATTATTGACGAGCTTCAAAGATTGTGATAAAATATGAATTGGTTACCTCAACATTGGATCTAAAAGCACGTTGGTAGCATTGTACTTAAGACCCTCGTATTGGATTTTCGTCAAGTTATAACCATTCTCGCAGAGGTCGATGCTCGGATAGAAAAGATCGGCCCATGGCACCTTGCCGAATCGCTGATGTGCCTCCCAGTAGCCGGCCAACTCGCCAGGAACCGTTATAGCCAATCCACCTTTATGTGACATAATAGACATTTATATAAATAATGTGTTTATTTATGAATCCTTTGTGTCTACGCGTGACATCAGCGTTTTTTTCTTCAAATCAACATCGGAACATTACTTTTGAACTCTCGTGATACACGTAAGTCGTAAGGACTGCAAGAGCAAGTATGTAGCTGCGCTTAATTCTACGAGATATAGACATGAACAACATTTGTTGGCAGCTACCAAAATATGTTGCTTATATTCCAAACATTTTCATTCTGAAATAACTTCACCGAATATTTTGGCGTGGAACATAATATCATCTTTACATAAGTATCCTACTATATATTATTGAGTTGATCCTATTATTATTTTATTGAGTAAATACTGACATGAGTACTAAATATAAAATCACTATGTTTTTTTTTTGTGATTTTTTCATTTATTCAGCTGTAGTAATAGTCGAACTAGAATGATTTTATAATATATTTTATAGTTATATCTGATGTTTAAAAAAATAAAACATGTTTTGTCATCAGTTTCATTGCAATCAAATAAATAAAATAAACATTCCTTTACATTTCGCACGTTTATACCATAATGTCTAATCATTAAAAATACTCTATAAACTTATAATTAAACTGTACTCACCAACTCGGGAAGCATATTTCGGCGTCTCATCGAACATGTGTGCGTGCGCTGCGGCCGGCGCAGCATCCCTTGCATTCAGTACCAGTGCGCGATTTTTCTCCTTCTCGTAAACGGTCATGACAAATCCACCACCGAAACCCATACTCTGCATGTTTATCAACCCATTGCAAATAAGAGCGGCGAGAGCAGCATCAACTGCCGAACCGTTTCTAGCGAGCATCGCTCTGGAAAGAGTTTAACCGGTTAGACTTATTTTTTCATTCTTCATTTTTAGGTCTACATATTATAGCTTATCATTTTTTTAAAATGCTTAGAGATGGATATTATAGTTTATCTGCCTACATTTTAATTGTTTGGAAAATCAAAAAAATGTTAGAGTAGAACGAGGTAACAATGGTTAATAATTGACTAAATAATCTGCGCATTTTTTCGCTTTACTTTTCATGGACAATTTACAATGTTGCACTGATTTATCAGTTTGAAGTAGTATGCCAATGACAATTTAATTTAATTCCAGTAAGAAATATCACCTATATAATCCTCTAACATTTTTATTTCCAGTAGGTGAATCATTTCCTATTAAGTATATGGATTAAAAATTTTTATTTGGAAAGTCATAATAGGACTCCTTGTGGGACCCATTTTCGGACAATATTATGAAACAGATAAATGGCATACGTTTTTATTGAACACGGTCCATTTTTAATAAGTCTTAAGTTTTGAAACCTTTTATCGTTAGTTCTTATATTATTAATTATATTAAAAATTTAGAAGTAAAAATAATGTATGTCAAATTGTTTGATAATAAGACTAGATCGAGAGTGCGTTTAAACACATTTATTATGTCTTCTTTTACGATTGCACTGCATCTACCACGATAATCTAAGAAACATACTTCAGGAGTCGTTTTATGGTATCTAAAAATGAAACCCAATACATTTTGTTTGATCTCATAAACCCTTCTTATGACAAGTGCGGTATTATTCAATTAAATAGATTTTTTTTATAAAAAAATGTGACTTGAACTTTGTATTACGCATCAAAAATAATAAAAAGAAGATACATAATAAAGAAAGAGCTTTAATTTGTTTTTTGCCGTTTATTAACAGTTTGATTAATTCAAAGTTAGTGATGATTAATGTATGTAGATCAGTCTGATTAAAATTTTTAATACAGGAAAAAAAAACAAATTAAGCTCTTTCGTCTACATTAGAATACTTTTTTATTATTTTGTAGGATAAATATTCGTAGAGTTAGGATATTCATTATTCATTATTATGAATATTATTCATTATAATAACATTATATAATAAATTTATTATTAAGTATTAATAATTTATCACTTATCACAAGTACAAGGTCTATGAGATCAAAAAGCTTTTTATGGTGGCTAAATTCAATTGAATAGTGTTTGCCTATTGAAAATAAATATTTCTAGGGACCGGTATTGTCCCTGACTAGAACTACCTCGAATTATAAAATAATATGAATGCCATGTTCTTCCTTTTTCGCTAGTTGCAATGATTTAAAGTAGAAGCATTCTTGGAAAAGTGTGCGGCAATATTCCGTTTTGAACCAGATTCCTAACTAATTTGATGCAACGTGCACCCATTAATCAAACCACTTTAAAAATAGTAATTATCAACTTCTATAAAGATTCTATAAAAAGAATTCGACTTACGACTTCCGTCATATCGGTGCTTATAGCTTTGATTAAACAAAATCCTTGTATTAAGAGATATTAGAGGGGACGTCCAAGCAATGACGGAGTGAATGAATACATATCGTATTGAAAATGATAAAAAATCAGGATTCGCGCGTACTTGCCAATACTGGCGCAGGGCACGCCGTCCGCGCAGACGGCCCCGCGCTTGAATGTCCTGAGCTTGCTCCAAGACGGCGGCAGCTGAACTTCCGGGTCCGCAGGCACGAGCACAACCTCCGCCTCGTCGGTTCGGCCGCCGCTGTACAAACTGCTCGCCAGAATGATGATCAGCAGGAAACCGGCGAGCATGAAGCCCCCGATTACCATCCGTTTCCTCGTCAGACATGGCCTGTAAACAACAAAATTCGTGGCAAAAATATAAAAACTCAAAATAAAATACTTATAAATTATTTGTATAGATTAATGTTAACGTCTAAACATTTGTCAATACAATTTTATTAGCTTGTATGTACAGCATGCGTACACTGATCATTACACAAAAATTTAATTGAATTAACCGATTTTTTTTTTAATAACATGATAAATGATTTGGTTTATCCTGTATGTTTATTTTATTCAAATATTTAGGGCTCATTTTATTTGCACGACAGATTTCGCAATATACATCAATAGGTATATTGCTTTGCTTTGACCTTGACTAAAGAAAGTATATTGTATATCTGTCGTACGAATAACCTCCTCGAATATTTTTAGTATTAACAATAAATGTGTCATATACAAATAAGTTAAAATTTATTTTCTTATGGGACACTGGCCATAAGGTCTTGCCTATATTTTCAGTATAATTTACTTATATACAATAACCTATTTGTATTAAAAATATTCAAAAGTGTAACGCCTACCATATTACCTACTTCCGTTATTTGATAAGCGTAGAGAATTTTTTGAGTTGGATAAAAGTTTATTTCATTCACGATTCTTAATTAGACTAAATACATTATTAAAATTATTAAATATAAATAACTGAGATAAATCATTTCAATACTTATTCAGCAATCTACCAAAGAACTAGCCCATCCCTATTAAATATTTATGTAAAACAGCGACGTAGGCGCTCACTTTCTATATCTGGTTGGAACATGATGATTTTTTTTTTAAACTATTTATTCGTACGCTATTAGATGTTTTTGCGTATACGCTTCTGAGACCCTCTAGACAAAATCATAAAATGTACATTTATTGACATTACTGCCTCAGATTGACTTGTATATAGATAGACCATAAAAATTATAATATAGTAATATGTTTTACCTCCATCTGAAATATCTTGATATTTGTCGACGTGATATAATGACTTCAAACCGAATATAGAAAATAAAAATTATCAAGGAGAAAGTGAAAATCACTTTTTTAAACTGCTATATATATATTTAAAATTATGTATTTTTTAATCCTGCTTCTAATTTTGTTAGAATTTTTATTTTATTCAATAGGAAAAACATGAATTTTTAAAATAAAACTATACATGAAAATTCACTTAAAATTTATTTCTTACCAAAGTTTTAGGTTAAATGTGTGTGGTCTGAAGTTGGTTACTTTATATTTGAATTATCATGTCAAGATTATTCAATCGCTGCTATTAAGTACCTAGATACTTGGTTTATTATTTGCAATTTTTCTAAAGTAGACTCAAAAGTTCATTATTTAACAGAAATTGGATAAGTCAGGAAATTCGTCAATATATGAAGACGTGTTTTTGCCAATACAAGTTTTTTGCGACTGCTAGGCCTTGCAATACTTGATCTTAAGCTGCGTAAATGTTGATTCCTCTTCAGTCACTCCATATACGTTGTGTGTGCATATAGCAGGCGTATAGCAGCTCAGCTGATCACTGAGCGCTGTAAATACAACCTAACACCGACCAGAAAAATTGCTCCGTAAGTGATAATCTTAAAGAAAGTTCCTCTAACTAATAATTTTTTTTTTTTAATTACACAATTATTGCTTTAGTAAGATTTACTACGCAACGTTTTTGTATGATTGAAAATATTCTAAAGAGGTTATAAATTACATTGCTCATACATCATTATACATTACAAATTTGCAAATTTGCAAATAAAAATTGTATTTTTTTTAGTTTGTCGTATCTAGTAGTGAAGGAAATGACCAATCAGTAAATTTAAATTATACATACAATTTTTTTTTACTTTAAAATTCAATACCATTATCCATTTTAATTTCCTTTTCGAGTTATACACGCTATTATTTAACAGAGTATTGACGTAATCTAATCAAATGTCTTTTAAAAAGCAGATATGTTATGACAATATTGGCAGGCAGTTATTATTCAGTTCATACTACTATACCTTTGAAGAATCTGAATTATCTACCTATGGTAATTCATTTTACATCCATATTCCCGCGAAAAATGATTTATTGTGGAATATACTTATAGTTGGTTTATAAAAATTGTTATGTGGCTGAAGTTTGAAAAAACTTTAACAATGAGTTTAGTGCTTAGTTAAAGTTCAGAAAACGTTTCAATAGAGTTTAAATCACATAAGTTCTCCAAAACTTTAGTTAAAGAAACTTTCTCCGAACTTTTACCAAAACGAGATTTGATTTTCACGGAAGATGATAAATATAAATAATTTATTAATTAATCATATTATTAAATCTAATTTTGAAATACGTTTTCCCTCTAAAGTGGTTTATAGTTTTTTTTTATAACAATATATTCGTTCGAATTTCTAATTTTGAATATATATTATGATAAGATAAGATATTATAATCTAGTTTTGTATGCATTTGAGATGCGTATTTTATCCTAAAATATTCTAATTTTTTATATATTATACGTTAAACGTTCCTAACCATTTAAAATCTTCCCCAATGTATTCGTATGAAGCGAAAAAAAAACTGGTATATTAATGCAGGTCAATTCCATATTAATCTAATAATTGATTCATCGCATTTATCCATTCAATTAAATAAAATTGTAAAGTGGAAAAGGTTTTTTTTTTATTTGATAACAAGATTTCAGCTACTTTCAAAGTCACGCATATGTGTACGCAGCGCAGTGGCAAGCGTTAAAAGTCGATACTCATACGATGAAACCCGTTTTATGCCGTAACCCGCGAAATAAGGCAAAAAGCGAGGAGGCCTAAGAGAAAGAATGCTCTTAAGGAAACGCATCGAGGAGGCAAGCAAAGGCGGCGCGTGATCGAGAAGCGACTCACTTGTGCCAGTAGTAGTAGAAGAGGCCCGGGCAGAGGTTGCCGCGGTCGTGCTCGAGCGAGGGCTCGCCGAGGAAGCGCGAGCCGGCCACCTCGTCGCTCGAGGGCGAGCTCAGGTTCGAGGGCTGGAGGGCGAAGTAGCTGGCCTCGCGGCCCGAGCCCGCCTCGAAGTCCAGCCCGCCGCTCGACGGCAGGATCATCCTGCTCCGGTCGCCGGCCGCCCGTCTCCTCCTGCGCGCTGTCTTCCCCTTAGCCTCGCGCCGCTGCTCCGCGTCGATGCTGCCGCCGTGGTGCTCCCGCCTTGCATTCGCTCGCGGCTACGGCTCCTCCACGCGCGACATTCTCGGCTTCGCGGATCGCGATGATCGAATTAGCCGCGTGCATGCACGCTGCGGTGCGGACGATCGGCGCTGCGTATGTAGCCGCGATGGCCGGAGGGAGAGAGAAACCTGCTCGGTGCGCGCTACGGACGCACAGCTGATCGATCCGAGTGTGCGCGTACGTCTGCACCGCGGGGGTTGGCTGCACATAGTAGTGCATCGCTGATGTTACGCTATTGCTCGCCATTTTTTTCATTCAAAATCCATATAGTGGCTGCTCTGTGTGCACCTAGAGGTGGCAATTTTTGTTCTCGTCTTTACATTAGCACTGATCGGAAAACCTATCGTGACAGCTGAATTCGTGTTACAATAGGCGGAAATAATACTTCACATCAAATTGCTAATTTTTTCAACTAAATTGCAAATTATTATAATGCATAAAACATTGGGTGCTGGGTTTTGACCTTTTTATCAAATAGCTATGATTATAAATAACACAGAATTTTCGTCTTCTTTTTAATTATTATGCAACACCAATAGTAAAATGGCAATTCGTAATGCAACTTTGATGCTTCCATTATCTCTAGAATAGACTGGAAGCGAGACTAGTCTACCTACTGTTAGCACAACAACGTCGATATTTGCGTGTGATTGAGCGTCGGTAATGAGGCTCGAAGTGTGCAGTTACGCTTGACTCCGCTATTATCACACGTCGAGGTGTACAGATTTCTTCACGGAATCATAAGAGTATTATACATTTCAACTTGTTCAATGATAATGAATCAATGTAATACATAATATTACTATACTAACTCTTATAACTATACAACTCGATTTTATTTATAATAAGCAAGTATAATGTGAAAAATATCCGCGACTCAGTATTTATAAAGCCGGAAAGTGGAGCACGATAAATATATTTTAATTATGGCTTTTACCTACATTTATAAACCTATTTTATAGGTAATTTCTTTCAAAGTTATTTTCAAGAATTAAAGAATATTTGCTTTATTTAAAAATGTTGGTCTAAGTCTCTCACGTCAAAGACAAAAATAGTATAATTATAGTTATAGCTACACACAGACACACATTTGAGAAAAAAATTTCCAAAATTTGCGCTGTAACTCTTGAATATGTTTATTTCCGACACGAAATTTTTGCAATTCGTAAATGGCTAACAACAAATATTTCGCGATTATATTTAAAAATATTTCATAATAAAAGAAATCAATACATACTTTTTTCTTTGTACACAAACTATAAAAAAATATATCATCTAGTAGTGTTTTATTTTGTAGTTATTAAATTAATCTAATCGAATGATTTTTTGATATACACAACATGGCTTTTTTTAAAGCAGCTACATTTCTTACATTAGTACATTTAAAAATACTATAATCGAATCTGTGATTGTGGCCATTATTTATTGTCATGTACACCTTCTTCTTCTCTTCCATTTCTTTCTTATATACATATAAAGTAGAAGAATCATACCAGCAGGCGAGATGAATCTTGTTTCCAGAAATATAGATATAGTATCGCAGTAATGTCGCAAAATGCTCCAGAGGAGCATCAAAGCTTTTACCCTCAACGGCATGTTCTAAACAAATCGTTCCTTCTTAAATCACGTATATACACCTTTCGACTGAATAATTATGATACAAAACTTCACTGTTCACATATCTCTGAATCAATGACAAATAGAATGCAACGGGCAATATAGCTTCTTAAACTGCATCTGTCAGACAAGAAGAGCATCTTCTGATCAGATACTTATCAGCGTTGCATATATGCGCTCTCAATTACAGCCAATAGTTAGAGACTTAGTGCGAAGTCCTTGCGCATGCATATATGTTCGAGTGTTTATTTTTACGAATCGATATTTATTGCTGTATTAATATAAAATGAATATGCAGTGTTATAATAAATGTCACATTAATGAGAAATGTTTGATAAAATAAAAATTACGTTATAGGTGTATGCGGAGCATTCTATATGATCTCTTTTTTCAAATGTAGTATCTAAAAAATTATTAATAACTATATTATATCTATAACCATCGAACTTCATTTACAATCATGAACAACAAACAGCCTTTTATTTTATTTTCTAGAAAATGTGTTTTATCCCGTTCCGTCGGAACCTCAATTAAATTTACAGTTGATTTATTCGAATAATATACTGTTTTTTAAGAATTGATTCATTTAAAAGATGTAATTTATGCAAATTGCATACAGTTTATGACCCATTGTTGCCCACTTATACATTCATGATATATACATAATTTAAATTATGTAATTTCTAATAAATACTAATTATTCTTTATTCTAATAAAATTGGGGAGGGGAGTATTTTGTCAGGCGATTAGATTTTCAGATGAATATACAAGAAATTATTTAAAATATGTTATAATATAAAGGTGAATTCTCCGAATCGCAACAAATATATAATGAAATCAGAATTCGATAAAGTAGTGAAAAAAGCTATAATATTTTCATTAAATTATTGTTATACTACAATTCAAGTATAGAAAATCCAGCTTCACATCACAATAGAAAAAAAGACTTTAGATTTCTGGGGATTTTATTTTTCGAATAAATTTTATCTATAATTTTATAAAATCTATTAAATTTTTATTTGACTACATTTTATTACACAATACCGTTTTAATCCGACATAATTTGTATAAAACTTGAATTTTGACTAATAATTATATGGGAAGTTATAAAGATTTTTCACACGAATTACTTATTATTTTTATATTGCTAAATAAATAAATTGTATCGGATTGTAATTCCTGAAGACCCTATAAATTATTGATAAGTAACTACCATAAATGCAACCGTAAACTATTATCATTTTGATACAAGTAAAGATTAAATATGCTTTTTCGATTTTAATTTACGTTACTAAAATTAATACTTGTATTAAAAATAACCATTGTGGTGGTCCAGCGTGACACACGCACACTTTTTTCATAGTTGTTATGTACATTGAACATTTTGATTTTATAACAAGATCTTTATGAAGTAGGAAGGAACTATAGGAGAGTGTCGGATATCCAGATCACTGATTCGGCTTAAAACTTTGGAATATGCTTTTGCATGTGGAAATACGAAGAAAGCCGTAGTAGTAGCCCATATCGCTCCAAAAAATAAAGTTCCTGACATTTTTAGTTTTATATTGAAAAATTTTGAATAAAGTGTCTTTTTTAAACGGTAACAATTCCATGCTGGAAAATTTTAGATACAATTTGAAAAATCGAATATAAAATCAGAGGAAACGATCTTTCTTTTTTCAGATTTCAAAAATATTGATTTTTTACAAAATTATGATATTATTAAATTGAGCAACAAAAGTGCACCAAAATACGTATGAAGTTTGTTCTACGAATATTCATGGTATACCAGTTCATTTTCATTGAAAGAAATCAATATTTTTGATATCTGAAGAAAGTAAATGAAAGCTCGGTTTCTCCAATTTTATTTTCGATTTTTCAAATTATATTTAAGCCTTTTCAAAATTTAATATTGCCTTTTTGAGAAAGAGTATTCTCTCAAACTTTGTTTTTTTTTAGAGCGTGAAGGTCTAAGATTGCAACTTTCTTCATATATTCACATCAGGAAACATTTCGCAAAGTTTGTTTCATGTATTTACATTATGCATTATCTTATACATTTTTTAGAATTACTAATATTTAAATGACGAGAGTTTTAACCATTATTAAAATGGGTAAAAAAATATAAATTTGTTAAATGAAAATTTTTTTAATTTACGATAGAAATAGAAAAAACATGTATAATTGGGTAGTTGTAGTAGTTACTCTGCTCTCCTCAGCTGCGGGGCCAAATCTTTTAACACAGAGCACAGTAAATGGTACACTGTAATTACTACAACTAGATTCATAATATAATACTGACAATAACTAACACGTAAATCTTATATTACTCAAAACTTTTATTAGTATTTACAAATTTTTATTCATTTTTTAATAAAAAATTTGTAATTTTTTTAATGTATCTGTTACGTGTGAAGGGGTATCTTAAGTTCCCGGCCACTCTGGGTTACGCACCCGGAGAGGTTTATTTACGGTGAAATAAGTAGTCAGGAAGGCACGA
>JAPYZP010001885.1:0-26253 GCA_030522985.1 Torymus sinensis | reverse complement strand
ACTCCAGACAGCAGTAAAAGTCGAAAGAAAATGGGCAACTCAATACAAGTCTGATTGCGCCAACCCCTACTATATCAAAATTATCGTACAAAAATTAAAAGACGAAAATTCCTTTAAACCCAGATTTTCATTTTAAAATTAAGACCAAACACCTCGTTTCGGAAAATCTCCTACAAATCCAGCCGCAAAAAACCTCCGCGCAATGGACATCCAAAAAGGCTGCGCCGCGCAGTCCCGGCGCACATAATCCGCGCTCACGCGGCAGCGCACGTCCGAGCGGAAAACAATTTGCTCGAGATTCCCCGCGGCTTTTCCCAGGTGGCCGAGGCGCGAGAATTTTCGCCGCCGGACCCCGGAGGTAGGTAATTCCTTCCGGGCTTTCACGCGCGGCCCGGTTGAATGGCCCCGACGTCGACCGGGGGGATGAAAGCCAGTGCGACACGAGCAAAGAAGGATCCCACCGAATCGACGGACGCGCGCAGAGAGAAGATCTCGACTCGTGGATGCTGCGTTGGATAACTGGTTAGGTGCTGGTGTACTTAAATTGTAATTTTTTTGTTAACTGAATTCGTTTAGTTTTTGGCAAATTTATTGAAGCGCCTCTGAAACGTTTCTTTAAGGGACGAGTCTTCTTTTAAATGAATATAAATATCTCGCTTTTCTCGTAAATCATCACGTCAATAATACAAATTCTACTTTATCATATACTTCAAAGTCTAAAATCACTCGTCGCAGCATGTAAAATTCCGACGTCATTGCAACGTCCCTGATTATCCAAGGAGAAGTCACACAAGTTATAATCCAGATCGAGCGTATGCATATAAGTAGCAGCGATCCGCACTAATGCGTCCTAAAGCATCCTCCTCCTCGGCAAGCGCATCCTCTCGACTGCGCTCTCCCCGCTCCCCGTCATAAATCTCTTATTTCGGGCCATATCTCGGGCGCTCTCTATATATATATATATATATGCGTCAGCCCTCATCTCTCCCGTTCCTTCCTCGAGAGGGAGAGCGAACCCCGTTCGATTCATCCCGGGCTAATATCCCAGCGTACGTACGGACCAATCGATCCTGGCGCGAGCCCCGCTAATTTATTTCGAGCGCCGGGGGAAGGACGCGATAGTAGTCGCTGATGCTCCGACTATAAGCCGAATGAATTCCCGGGCTATAACGAGTATCCAATATATTATATATATATCCGTGGAATGCTTCCAAGGTACATCGTTGGTCTATATTTGCCGCGCGGTGACTGCGGATGCAACTTAATTTATCTTCGTTTGCCTGCGATAGCTCACTCGCGTGTTGCTTTTATTTTTTCTGGGTCGATTGCAGCGGTAGTGCAGCGACGATCGAGTTACGCTGATTTGTGTTCATTACGCGCGACATACCTTCGATCGTCCATTTGTCATTCGGAAAGGATATTTGGAATGTCGTTCAATCAGCGGTGAATTGATTTAACTAGGTAGAAATTTGATGATCTATACTATTAATGGCGTTCTTCGTGTGAGCTGTACGATAACCCATTAACGCCTATCAAGAGCCCAGCTGCTCTGGTTCAGAAATAAGTCGTGGCCACTCGTCAAAAGAAGCAAAATTATAAAAAAAAATCATATTTTGCAAATTGTTTAAACATTAATTATTTCAACAAATTATTAACAATTGAGTTTTTGTAAAAAACTTATTATGCCAATCAATTGTACGTAAAAAATTATAAAGAAATATGCCTTTTTTTATCCCAAAAATATCAATTTGTATACAATGCTGATAAACAAGTCACTGATTTGCCATGGACATAAGAGGATTTTGCATCATCCAATATTTTTGAAATAAAAAAGGCATATTTTTTACAATTTTTTCCGCACATCGATTGGCATAATTAGTTTTTTGAAAAACTGAATTGTTAATAATTTGTTTATACAATAATTGTTTAAACAATTTGTAAAATTTGATTTCTTTTTATAATTTTCCTTTGTTGACGAGATGCTTTTATTTGAATATTTACAGCGGCTGGGTTCTTCATGGGCGTTAATGGACTAATTTCTTTACTACAGCGTAGGTCTGATTTCGATGTGAAAAAACCGAAGTTTTAAGGTATGACGCGAAAAACAAGTTTACATTTATTTACTTTCATTTTATGAAAACTGATGAAAAATAACTGTAGCTTTACGATAGGGCGCAAATATTTTTTTTTACTGAATTTTTACCAATGGAACCCACACTTGTTTTTTTTTTTTGCTTCACTGAATAATAATCCGCAAAGAGTTGAAAGTAAGTTACCAATCAAACAGATATAATTAATAACTCACTACAAGAATATCCCATACCATACATAAATCATTGCGAAATATTATAACAACCTGAAATAAATTAAACGCGCATCGACAGCCCGCGCAATAAATTTCGAAACACCATAGCGGCTTGTTTATATTTAATGACGCGCGAAATCCTCGCTTTTTCCTCACTGCAGCGCCACGCGCCCCGAGATTAACGGTGTGACAACTTCATAACTTCCAATGCAATATTTCCTCCTCGTCCGGACTTTATCCATCCTCGCATCTCACCGGATAAGATGCTTAATTTACACCGCTGGATTTACGAAACAAAAAAATACGTCCACCTTCCCGTTGTTATCGTCGAGCAGCGCAACGCGTCTCGCTATCTCTCCCTTTTCTCTGTTCGCGATATAATACTAGCGTCGCAGCAATTCTCCGCGACGGCCACTCAGGGGGTTTACGACTAGCGCCGGGGCGTATACACGCGAGATGTGAGAGCGATAAAAATCCATAATAAAAGAACGAGAGGGAGAAGAGTCAGCCCGGTAATTAGCTCCGGGGGCCCTTTGACTATCGCGGAGACGCGCGCGACCACGACGACGAGGCGAAGCTCTTAAATTTAATTGCCGTCGGTCCGCGGAGGACGGGCTTTTTGCGCTCTTTTCTTATTGGTGATCGATAAGGCCGATGCGAGGGCGGTTTTCCGATGAGCCGTGAGTGGAGCACGGCTTTTTCGATTGAATGAAAAAAAGTAGGTGGGTTTTTATATACGTGTACGTAGTTTGAGATTTAATGAATAAGGACTTTTTTTTTTTAAACAAATATAGCGGTTTTTTAAAAGTAAAATTCGATAATTTCAAATATTATTTTAAATCGACATTTTAGATTAAACTGTTAAAATTTAGTTCTTTTTCGTTGAAATTTTAAATTCCTAAAATTCGAATATCCAACCGCTCAGCAAGATTATTCGACTTTAAAAATATTTGATTAATAAGCTTATTTTACATTTTTCCAATTTACAAATTTACAAAATTATTTTACGTATTTCGAGAATTTTCAATAAAAGTATATGATAAAAGTAATATTTGTTAATGAAAATTAATATTACATTTAAAATTTTTAATTAAAGAATATTATAATGGTAACGTTAAACCAACATTTTATTCCGATACTGCGATAATTCATCTTTTTTTTCAACTATCTCCGACCGCTAAAAAACTCATTTTCTTTGCACATATGTAATCTCCGTGGTAGTAAATAATCCTTTTTCATTGAATAATAATGGACATCTCACAATTTCCACTAATTTCACTGATATTCTAAAGTACTTTACGTTTCATTCTTATAAAAAAATGTATTTTTTGAAAAAATTGAATATCGTACATTGTAAAATATCCACGGAGGTTCCTGACAGAATGTCCACTTTTGCTGAGAATTACCTATCACATTATAAAATAATGAGCTATATTTGAGATCGCTAGACCTCGATCAACACGGTTACCTATACCATATTCCTAACACAAAACCGATAATTAATAATTTGCAAGGATTCGGATGCAGAATTTTATAATTCAAGATAATACGAGGCTTACAACGTTGATTAAACGACAGAAATGTCCATGAATTTCTCGCTTGTTACAAGGGCAATAATTAATGATTACAATCCTCGGGTTGAAACTGGTTTTCATTATTTCTAACAACGCTATATAATCATGCTCCCTTGGTAATTTATATTTTAATGCGATTACAAGAATACCCACGCATAGCCTTAACACTCGACGGAATCCGGGCAAAAATCTGATTCCGTAATTTCATTATTAACGGCGGGCCAGATGCGCGGGTGTAAAAAATTCAAAATTTCCCGAGCGGAAATCGCCGCGGCTATACGAATGAAAATACACGGCCGCTCGACCGACCGAATTGCGCTAATTTCCCCAACGGCAGTGCGGAAGACCGAGACAGCGGAGCATGAAGAAACGCGGTTGAATTCGCTCGGTTTAAGCTCTTCTCAGCGCGTGCACTTTCGGCCGGATGAAATTAAAATCCGAGGCGGCGAGTCGGCGGCGAGCGCGAGAAAATCCGGGCGCGCGCGCGCGTCAATTATTCAGTGCCTCGATCTGCGCGCTTCGGCCGCGCCAAAACGTATGCAGATTAAATCGCCCGGCGCGAGCGCTGATTTTTCCTTTATTTTTCATTTGTCCGGTATTACAAATGCTTTCAAGTGAGAGAGATAACGCCGGCGCGCAAGGATTCGCGGTAGATTGCGGTACACGCGGATTATGAGAATTGTATTTCTGTATAATTTGCAGGAAATGTTGAAACCTTTTTTTTATCGGATTTCTTTAGTCGCGTTAACTTAGACGAATATTATCTTATATTTCAATTAATTAAATCGACAGGAGCCATTGACAAAATAGAATGAGCATGCCGCAAGAACTCCAGGAAATGGCAATTAGAGCATTATTGTTGTACCTGGAAATGCAAACTGGTACTTCAATACAGTTACGTCAATTGAATTCCGAGGAATGAAAACTTTCCCTTACGGCACATTTCTAATTATCCGCAGTATACATACGAGTTCTTCCGATAAACTTCATCGCTCTCTCACCACCCACATCAACTTTTCAACTACCCCCGTATCCCACTTCAGCGTCTGTATCAACTAAGCGACTTTTTCCCACCCTAACCTACAAAAACATATCCACTAAATTTCCAACCATCCGAAGAGTACATACTCGAAGTCTCCGCGCGATAACGTAAACTTGGCGGCGAAACGATTACGAGGACTCGCGGGAGAGAAAACCGATCTCTTCCTTCTCCCTTGGAGAGTGAATTTTTTCGCGCTCTCTCGTCGCGCCCGCACACACACACACACAGTATCTCCCGCGCAGTCTATCCACTTGACACGATTACTCATCAAAGGCCTTTTCCGCGTCGCGCGAGTTGCCCCCCGGACTAATGGATCTTAGATGCCGGGACGCGCGATAAGACGGCCGCTCGTTCTCACGGCTCTTGCTGCTGGGCTATATAGCTAAGGGAAAAGAGAGAAAGAGATAGAGAGTATAAGGGTATATGGGATGCGAGTTGGACGGATTTAGCCTGTCTTTCGCATTTTCGGACTTTCCATCTTGGCTTTCCCCGATTTCTCGGCTCGGTTTAGCGGAGCCGAAGATAACGCGTGATAGTTCGGTGTAGTTGGGGTTTAGTTCGTGCAGGTAGATTTAATTCATTTTTTTTAAGGATTAATGTTCTGAAAATTATAGGCGAGCATGGTTCGTAATTACATATGTTGGCTCCGGATGACTAACTAGGAGAGGGTCAGGGGTCCAGATCTCGGATTCGGCTGAAACTGTGAGATATGTTTTTGGATGCAGAAATATGAAGAAAGCCGCAATATTAGACCCTAACGCTCAAAAAAACTAAAGTTCTGGGAACTGTTAGCTTTATTTTGAAGAAAGTCTTGAAAAAAAAACCTCTTCTTATAAAACTTCTTATTACTAAAATATCATTTCAAGCAGAGAAAATAAAACTAGAGTATACGAGCTTTCATTTGCTTTTTTTAAGAATTAAAAAATGTCGATGCCTTTCAAAGTTATGAACGTTTGAAATTGAGCATCAATAGTGCACCAAAATTCGCAGACAGTCGAACAGTCAATTGAACAAAGTATTTTCGATGCTCAATTTCAAAGTTCATAACTTTGAAAGCAATCGACATTTTTTAATTCTTAAAAAAGCAAATGAAAGCTCAAATTCTCTAGTTTCATTTTCTCTGCCTGAAATAATATTTTAGAGTTTCCAAAGTTAAATAGTGGCCGTTTTAAGAAGAGGTTTTTTTAAAGACTTTCTTCAAAATAAAGCTAAAAGTGCCCAGAACTTTAGTTTTTTTTTAGCATTAGGGTTTAATATTGCAGTTTTCTTCATATTTCTATATCCAAAAATATATCCCACAGTTGCAGTCGAATCCGAGATCCGGACCCCTGACCCTCTTCTAGTAAGCAATCTCTAATACATAATCAAAATTTAATCCGAATAGAATTATTAAGATCGCCAAAACAGAATTTTCAAATTATTGAATTTCCGTTTCGGGTATCGAATATGTCACGACAATTGCTGTTTTTAAACGGAAAAGGCGTGTTTCTGTGTGAAAGCTTAAAATAATGGAAAGCAAGCCTGAGCTTGATGTCTATATGATAAACAATTCACATGCGTTCGCTGTTCGCGGGAATCACATCGACGCGGATTTCGCGCTGGTGTCGGGGGAGGGAGAAACGGCGCGAACGCGCATCGTCTATTTCGAAACGAGGCTTACCGGAATCGAGTTCGGTCATCCCGCTTGCATTCTGGGTATAAGCATTAATTTTTTAGCAACTTGACCCACTACTAGAACTGCGGTCAAAACAATACAAGTAAGACCGAGTTTTCGTTTAAAAGGAGTGAAATATTCAT
This sequence comes from Torymus sinensis, assembly GCA_030522985.1. Lineage (NCBI taxonomy): Eukaryota > Metazoa > Arthropoda > Insecta > Hymenoptera > Torymidae > Torymus > Torymus sinensis. The sequence continues at coordinate 19,535 of JAPYZP010001885.1, read as the reverse complement.
TTAAATTTTCTATTGAATACAAGATTATACCGCAAATATAAAGCAGTTCAATTTAAATTCTATTGATACTGCATTATATTGTCATTGTTATTCCAGAGTAAATGTATAACGTGCAGTGCTAAATCGCGATATAAAACATTTTGATGCATAGAAATAACTTTTTCAACTTTATTTACTCTATCGCCATTGCCACTGCTTACGCAATCGTATGTAAATTACGACTGGAGCGATGCGATTTAGATCAAATGCAAGTTCACGTAAGTTTGTTTAGTCAATTTATTCGCAGGCGGTTATTTTCATTTTACGATAGGTAGTTATTACAGTTTAACATTCAAAAAATTTGCATGAAAATGAAATGTCCGAGAGCTTTATGAAAGTGTGTATCGCTTTGAATTTAAAATGTTAACTATTTTAATCGGCTATATAGTGTATATATATATATATATATATCAATAAAAATAAAATTCCGATAAAGCAAAGGTTGCGCCAGTCTCTTTAAAAAAGGCTGACCCATAAAGGGAGGCAGAAGGAGAGAAGGACAGGGTAAGGGTATATACGAGAGAGAGGGAGACGTTCATTAAAAGCCTTCAAAAGATATTCGGGATCGCCGGGGAAAGAGCCATTAGATTCTCTTGATCCGCTATATACCGTCGCTGCCGCGCAAAGTGACTAAAGTGCCGCTCGAGCGCTTCACGGCCGGGTGTCCCTTTCCTCTTTCCTTTTTCCCTCTCTTTCTCGTCCCTCACCCTTTCCCGGAGGAGCTCAAACGCGTCGATCCTTTCGCGATCCCAGCGAATTAAGGCGCGAGCACCGCGACGGCGACGTCCCATTACCGGATACTTCGTGCCGAGAATGCCGTGCCGACGATCTGACCGGTAGCGATTTTGCTTAAGTCACTCTACCCCCCTTTTTTGCAGGAGCGAGAAGATGGTGTGGCTTTTTGAATTTTCAGAAGCGTGTTGGTAGTTCGTTACGACCCGCTTTGAAAATTCCGATAATGGCGTGAGAAGAGCGAAGAAGAGAATTTTGATATTAGCAGAGTCGCCTTGTTCGATAATAATTAGAATTATGATTTTGGGAGAAGAATGTATTTTGGGTTAAATAAACTTATTATGATTCGCGGTGGGAAATACCGATAAAATACGAAGAAAAGGGAATTTAAAAACGTCCCAATAACCGAAAAAAAATCATTATCTAGTCTAGTAAGAGTATTTTGGTAATATATCCACCAACTATTCAAGGGTTTTCGATTTTTGCTATTTTCCAGGCGTAAATATAAAGTTTTGTATTCACATTGAAAGAACGTGACGGGAACATCTAAAAATATTATTTTATTACGCACTAAACTTTATTACCGTGTACGATGTTTTATTAGTTTTTTTTTGTAACTAAAAATTTTTCGTCAGCTTCGACAGACAATAATTTTGCATTATATATCCGGATAACGTTTAAATCCATCCCAAAAATCAGCTGAAATCAATACGAGCAACAGAGAAAGAGCCACGCGATCAGTGATATATATAAATAACTTGGAAAGCCACTCATCTGCAGTCGACCGTGGGCCAAATCTATTCGCACACAACAATCAAATCACAGTAAAAGCGCCGGCCGCATCCTCACACCCAACATTTCCAAATTGCATTTACCCCTCCTCTCTTTACCTCTATCGCTTAATTAATTATAATCAGCTCTCGTAGCAATAAAGCGAAGCGGAATTTATTGCGGCTCTCTCTCTGCGTGTGCGCACGTGCGGACACGGACAAAGGTGACACGCGGATGCGCCGCTACACCGCACGAGAGAGCCGGGGCATAATGAAATTCCAGTTTGACGGAGGGAGCCGGCCCGCGCGTGCGCTTACCCCGCCGCCGGTGGCGCGTCGCGGCTTTCTATTTTGTCTTTGACGTCTTACAATAAACCCGAAAAGCGGTTAAAATCGCATTCGGCGCTATGCAAAACCTGACCCACTTACGACTCTCGGCTGCCGCGCAGCAGCAGCAGCGCTATAAGCCGATATTAGAATTCCCGCATACGCTCTCGGAAGTGTGTACATTTTAAAGCGGAATCGCTAATCATTTTCATTTGCCCGTAGGCCGGCGTGATGTATAATCCACAGGATGGCCGTTTGAATTGAAATTTATTAATTTGAAATTCTATCGAACGCGGTCGGGGTCGGTGCTGTGGTTGTTGCGGTATGGAGAACTGATGTTTTTTCTCTTGCGTTTATTAGGTAAGCACGAGTCGAGTTCAATATTGGGAGTAATATCTGGAAATGGAGAAATTTCCATCTCGCAAAGTACGTTTCGGTTGAGCTGCCGCTGAATAAAACCGTGAAATATCGTGGCGTGCGCGCTTGTTCAATAAACAAGGAGCATTCCTCGTTTCGAAGAAAAGGAAACTGTTCTTGAATTTCAACTGTGACCTATCTTTGCGGAATAACAAGCGCAAAATAAATTTTCGACCGTACTTTTCTGCAAACAAAAAAACAAAAAATGTATAAAAATTTCCCAGGGTTTCCATAGCAAAGGGATTAAAGGGAAAAACTTTTTCGCGGTTGAATAACAACTGATTATTACATGATAAAACGAAAAATCGGATATTTCAGCCTACCATAACAAGACAAAGAGAATAACTTGAAAAGTAATTTTCATCTTGCGCAGGCAAATTTCCGCCATTCGCACACATCCAGGCCCAACGCGCGCGCGATTATTTATCGCTGTAAAATTGCTTATCTCTGTACTCCTCCTGGCGGAGCAACTTGCTCGGTATATGCCGCGCCAAGAAATACGCGCAAACTCTCTTTTACACGCGAGAGAAAAAAAAGTAAGGAGCCACGCGCGCGCCGCAACAGAAGCGGGCGGGAGAGGATATCGATAGCAACGCGCGCAACTTGGGTTTCTCCGCCGGGACGTTTTATCGAAAACAAAAGGCGCGCGTGCACACACACACACACACGCGCGCGCGTCTTGCGAAATGCCGATGAGAAATTTATGTGAAACAGTTAGAAAGCCGCACTCGCGCGCACGCGGTAGAGAGAAGTTTCGCGAGCGCGCAGCCGCGAAAGTATCGCGAAGGAGCAAAAGGAGGGAAGCAGAATGAGATAGAGAAAGAGAGAGAAAGCAGATGTGAGAAGTCGTACGTACGAGCGGGTGCACCAAGGGAGGGAGAGTTTGGCAGTTAAAGTTGCGGGCTGCGCAACGTGCGATAATGAATTTTATTGGGATGAGGGGGAAATGTGAAGATGTATTGAATAGGGTAATAATGGGAGGGTGCGAGTTTATACTTGGGCGTAATTTATAATGAAACGTCGTGATATTTCGCACACGAGTGAAAAGCGATATATTTCTCAGCGAGCTTCTGAATATGTGATTACTGAAAGGTAAATAATGATTTAAAAAATCTTTATTTTTTCGCTGTGTTTTTGTTATCTAGATTTCAGCAGGTTAATTCGAAAATTACTGACCAAATATTAGTTTGAAAATAAAAATCGGCGCCAGTAACACAAATAATCATCAATTAAAACTTATACAAACAAACGGCGCATACAAAATCATTCATACAGTATAGAGGAGAGACCGGTAAGTTGACACACTAATCAATAACTTATTGCAAACATGCCACTGCGCCGCGGCACAGTCATCATTGTTAATTAGAAAATACAAATACGAACTACTGCACGCGAATAAAAAGTCGAAATCACGTATTTTGCATTAAACTTCGACACACCCCATCACAAATTCCAAAAAAAAACAACAAAAAACGAACGAACCAAATAACAAATGTATTACATCAGTTCTCGGTGCTACCACCGCGCCGACAATCGCCAGGCGCAAAATAAATTTCCCTCAAAAGGAAAATCCAAAGTCTGACAAATGATCGCGGCACGGCCGCGTTAACAATACCGCGCGTATATATGCACACGCGCAACGCACAGCCGTCATTTTTCACCCGCGGGGCGCGCGCGCCAGCATTAGCCGTTCGTTAAACGGCCTTTACTCGCGGCCGATCGATCCATCAGAACGCGCATACATATATACACACATCGCTTGTCGATACAGGAACGGCGTCGTCGTCGGCGTCGGGTAGTAGTATACGCAAGGCTCGGAAAGTGGCCTCTTTGTTCCGTCAAGTTTGGCCCCCGGATAACAAGGCTCGTAAGTGACGTACTGCCTCCGCGCCGACGAAACTTTGCGCGCGCGCGAGCAGCCGAGAGGTAACAACTATCGTCCTAAATCTTCGCGGCGGCGCGCACGTGGGCAAAGTAAGTTCTGCCCCGCAGCAGCAGCAGCAGCAGCAGCCTCGGACTACCGCCGAAGAGTTTCATTATAAAAGCCAAATTGCGGGGGCCGCCGCGGCTCTTACCCCCCTTTTTATCTCTTTCGTCTCTCGCTCTATCTCTCCCTCTTCCTCTCGTTCGGTGCCCCTGATTTATCTGTTTTGTGCAGTTTTCTGGGTTTTAAAGCCGAGAAAGAGAGGAAGAGAGAGGAAGAAAAGGCCTGCGCGTAGTTTCTGGCGGATTAGATTTATGAATATTTTCAATAAGTTTAATGAAAGAGAGAACGGGCGAACGCGGGGAGAGATATATATCATTCTCGTCGGGAAGAGTGAATCTGAGTAACCTAAATCTCTGTCGGCGAGGTATATAGAGGGCGAGGAGAGTTCCCGGACACTTCTAATCTTAATTTTAAGGTTGTCCGAGCGTAGAATGGATGAGAAAGCTTGTGTTCGGGAATTGATTTTAATTTATTACTGAAGAATGCTTAAATGTGCTGTGAAATTTTATTTATCTTATAAATTGTTTCAGAGCTTACCATTTGAATTGGATTTTTTTATATATAATTATAATAAAAAATTATTAAGTTATTACAAAGGAGAGAAAACTTTTAAAGTATAACAATTTTTTACTGTAAAAATCCTATATCATCGCTGGTCTCGTAAAACTAATTTGATAATACAGTAGAGACTGTAAGAAGGATATGTAGGACGTAAACCCGTCGTTATAGGAGTGTAAGGGTAAAATTAAATTGGTACTCAAAACTGAATATGCAGCGATCTAAAATGGTACAAGTAACATACACATTAAATTATTGGAAAACGCATAATAATCTATAGTTCCGCGACAGCAGTGAATTCAAATTGCAATAACTAATATAGAACTGCAGTTTCAAACGCTAAACATAGCTCACGTAAGTTACACCAAAACTAATGTCACTCGAGATTGTTCATCAATTTCAATCGATTTATAAAATAGTTAACTGCTGCGCCGTTTAATTAAGATTAAATTGAGCGCAAACTGATTGTCTATTAAAATCCGCCCCAATTTCAAATGAAATACATCCGCGTCCAGGACAATAATAGACTTCATTGAGGATTGACGTGAGTCAATTAAAACAGTGATTTCTATTAAAATTTTGTAATTAACTTTCCAAAAATCAATACAATAATTTTCCCATTTCAACGTACGAAAAAGAAATCTATATCGGAACCAATATGCATTCAGCAAAAATATGTTTCCTCCATTCCCTCGGAATAGAGCTAGGCGTTTATGATCTGCTCTCGATTATGCGAACACGACTTTTACAACGATAAACCTCGAACCTCGACATCGCGTTTACGACGACAAAATAACGTTTCAATAAAATCGCGCCCGCGGAAGACGAAGCAGAAGCTTGCGCATAAAATCACGCCAACGTCATGTATACACACGCATACGCGAGCAGACGCCTAATAAAAAGGCCCCCGGTGAAATCAATGTTCCCGCGCGTCATTTTTATCGATGGCACTTTAATTACGCCCCATTAATCACCTGTCTTTTTATCCTCTCCTACACACACGCACTCGCCCGATGCGTCTTGATAAATGGTCAGTTCCTCCTTCCTTTTCACGACCCCGTAAAAATTCATCCAGGCCGTCATTGTGACCGGGCCATTTCGCTACGGCCACTCTCCTTCGCGCTGGCTGACACGAACCTTCTTCTTCTTTCTCCTCTCCCCGTAGTCGTCGCGTCCTCGCCCTTTATTCGCGACTCGTGACTAGGACGCTTTTCGGTCCCGGAGACCTGCTGCGAGTGCTTTTTTCCTCCCCTCACAATGGCTCGTTTCGCGTTTTAGAAGAATCTCTCTCTCCTTCTCTTTTACAGCGGCTGCGACGGCGGTTTCGAATTTCTCCGAGACCAGCGACATTTTTGCAGGAGAGGGAAAAAGTCATTCGCGGGCTGAGGAGGGAACGACCTGTGGGACCTTGTTTTGGGGCCAAAAACGTCGACCTTAATCTTTCGGCAAGAAAGACGTATACGAAAGGGTCTCGTTATATTGCGAGTTTTACAGACCAGTGGTATCGAATATAATAGGTGTAAATTGGAATTGAAATTTCCTATTTTCCGTTATCTTTTGTTTTTAATGTGAGAAAAAAAGTAAAATGAAAGAATTAAGGTGGCTCTAGCGATCTAATAAACCTAATGCTATGAACATTTTTTACAAAGAAACATTTGCACATTCGAATCTGAAAACTGATATGACAGGAAAAAGGGAAAACATTTTTGTTAGAAAATTGTTTCCGTTATGTTAAGAACCCTTTTTCCTGTCATATCAGTTTTCAGATTGAAATGTGTAAATGTTTCTTTGTAAAAAACGTTCATAGCATTAAGTCTACTAGACCGCTAGAGCCACCTTAATTAGTTTAAAGATATCGGTTTGTTATCAATATTGCTCAATAGGCTTTACGTCATTCTTTAAATACATTTTTGTTTAAGTTCTATCGTGGAAAATCGTTTAAATTTATCACTAACTATTTATGTTTAATTTTCTCGTTGTTGGATGTGATAGCCATCTGATTCAAAGTATCGATAACTGTAATTACTGAGCAATACTTTAAAACTTAGATTTATCTTATCTTGTGCACATCGCACAATATGAAATATTAGTCACAGCTCTGCAGATTACTTAAGATTACATCTTGACTTAAATGCAGTAACTTGCGAATAACTCTAATATTGTGCTTGCAGCTGTTACAGTTGTTATTTGTGCTATAGTCGTGTAGTTATGTACTAGTCAATTATATAACCGAGTATAGAAACTATACTAACAGCGATTTTGAGCGTCTTTTGCAGTTGTCTTTTGACACGTCATATTTATGACACAATCGAGACCCTGAGGACGAGAAAGATAGGAAATGGAGGGAATAGTGTCAGTTTAGGTAGAGCCTCTTCCGAGCAACATCACAGTTTCATAACACGCACTACACGTAGATCATCTCGAAGCAGTTGAGACTCTCGAAACTCGGTTTAAAAGTTCAATAAAAAGTATTATAAGAAGTAAATTTTTAATTATTTTAAACTGACAATTTTCTTGACAATGGTTCAGAATGTTTTGTAAAAATAGTAAAGTGTAATTACTGATATTTTAAATTTCTTTTTATTACTAAAGCGTCATTTTTCTATGTACAATAAACATATGTAAAGTGATCTGATTAAAACAATAAAAAGACAAAAATCTTGTGAAGGTAGTGACATAAAGCATTGTAATAAAGTAGACATTTTAAGAATATGAGTTGAATAATTGTGAGCCGCACAAAAAGTGTAATGTTTGGTTTAGCGATAAACTGGTAACTAAATAACTAGTATTATTTTGATAAAAAAATATTTTAGAAATGCGTATTTCAGTATTTAAAAAACATTTCTAGTGTGTAATACGTTAACCTACAATATGTATATACTACGATTTAAATTTAAAACGTAACTTGAAGGTTGTATGAATACAAGGTAATACAAAAGTTTGATGCTTTGTACAAGTGTGTTTTATCAGCAAAAGCAAAAGACGTTTTACAGATAACATACAGAAACATTTGGTATTCACGAAGTAGTAATAACGTGTTAAAGTGTTCCTTTGACATTGCATGTAGACACCATTAAAAGTTCTTTAATATAGTAATATTATTTATTTAGAGAAATAGCGGAAAGACAATGAGAATTAAATCAAAGAAAAGCTAAAATTTCGATTGAACAAAAATATTTTATAAAAATGTACGTACTCATTTAAAAAGATTAAAAAAACTTATATTATTAAACTTTTTGTAATATAAATTTTACGATATTAAAAATTACTTATGTCGACTGTAGTATACTATTTACTGATAAGAATTTTTACATCGGTCTTACAGTCTTATAAATTCAATTAATTAATATTAATGGCAATTAGATTGCCCTTGTTTATAATCACCCCCGCAGAATCTGAAATAAAAAACTTATTTAAACCTGAAAAAAATATTGTTAGCAAATATTCTTATCAGTAAATTATTACACAATGGCTCATGACATAATATAATAAATTATAAAATTTATATTATAAAATATAACGAACATTTTTAAATCATACAATTATTTCAATATTTAAAAATTACGCTAAGATACTTTATTACCAACTGGTTTCGTTCAATGCATGCTTGAACGAATAAAAAAAATTTCCACGTTAAAATGTTTTATCTTCTTCTACATGTGTCACTTTCAGAGCATTAAAAACGAAACTTACACGAATAAAATAAGTTTTACTTAGACCGTTAGCTTAAAGTACAGATAAGAATTTCAAATCAATAACTTCTAACGTTAGAAGCGAACGTTTCTTCACCTACTCATCTACTATGGGAATCGGTCAGCTAATAACCGTTTTCATTTGGTTGATGTCTATTTTTTTCGGTATAAGTTCTAAAAGTATTGAGGAAAAGAAAGAAAGCATAGATAGTTCAATTAGACTGTATGACAAAATATTTGAAATATCTTGCGAAGATCTGAACAGTGTCTTAGTTATAGGAAAGATTTTTATATCTACTAGTTCTAAAGCAAAGGATGAACTTCAGATTAACTTTTACCTTTCAACTAACAAAAAAAGGACTCATACAAAAGTTGGACCAGAAAATTGGACAGTACTCAAAAATAGTGGTTTTGACCCTTCGTTGAAGACATTTATCATAATCCATGGTTATCATTCCAATGGGACGAAACCATGGGTTCTGGAAATGAAAGAGAAGCTTCTCGATAGTGTAAGTAGTATTTTTTAATGTACTTTTCATCAGTAATAATTTCCCATAAAAATGAGACGATTAAATGATTGATGTACTTAACAAAACTTTTACGCTTAAATACGTATACGTATCGTCAATTCATAAAAGTTGAGTTTAAATATGTCTAACCTATGCAGTAACTATTTGTAACAAATGTTTTCTAATTAATCGATAATATTTTATGATATTTATTGTAGTCAAAAATTTTAAATCAAACGTCTGAATGCATTAATTTCTGCATGAAGATATTTAAAAATAAAATCTATACTGATACAATTAATATTTGCGAGTTTCACCGAAAACTGCTCAGATTTTTAAAATACATTAAAATGTTCCAATTGAATGGCCGTACTACCAGGAGTGGAAGGTTAATAAAAAACACAAGGATTTTTTATCATTCGTCCGACGTTTCGAGAGCTTTATTAATACTCTCCTTTTCAAGGAAATTACATTGAATGTCAATTAGTTTTAACAGAACGGTGTTCTGCGTGTCAATTTATACGTGTTTTTATTTACATAATACCCATTATGTGAGATTTTTAAATTAATGAGTCATATATGCACATTTTGAAGGAAATCCTCAATTTTCATAAAACTAAAAGCTAACTGGAAAGAATATTTTTTGAATGATAAATTATTTTGCTTTTGAGTATTCTTTAAGTTCACGTGCAATAAATAGAGGAATAATATAATTAATTAATTATAAATTGTATAAAAATATATTAAAACTATCAAAACATAAATTATATTTACATAAACTATAATTTTTAGACGAATGCGAATATTTTCATGATTGATTGGAGCCAAGGCAGCAATCTTAAAAATTATGTGTCGGCTGCTCGAAACACGCAACTTGCTACCAGCCGAATACACAAGTAATAAATAAATTAACTACTATATGATACAAGTTATTACCCATTATTGCACGGAAGCACGATAAGCAGGGTGCAATGATGGATTATACTTAAGTCAGGGATAGGCGTGACCAAGTGCGGATTTAGATCACGCAGTGCCATAAAATATGTTAACATTTTATAATTTCTAAAGTATTAATTTAATCTATTTATTTATTAATCTAAAATATAATTAACATTTCTTAGGCTTCATCATACATTAAATTTTTATCATACAAGAAAATAAAAGAATAATGTAGTTTCTTTCAGACATTGAGAGCTGAAATTAAGATATGGGGAAAAGCTACTGGCGAAATTCGATGGAATCATTTACATTTTATCGGGCATAGTCTCGGTGCACAAGTCAGCGGGCAAACGGCATATTTATTAAAACAAGATAAGTTTTGGAAAGTGGAAAGAATTACTGGCTTAGATCCAGCTAAACCTTGTTTCCAGAAAGTGCATAAATCTTTAAGAATCGATAAAGATGATGCCGATTTTGTGGATATCATCCACACCCAAGTAGGAATAGGAGGTTCGGCTGATGGACTAGGTTTATCAGAAAATATAGGTACGCATAATGGAATTTCACAATTTAAATTAAGTATTAATTAAAATTATTAGAGAAATTTAGTTGATTAAAACAAAAAAAAAATGTAATTATAGGTGATATGGATTTCTATGTAAATACCGGCATTTTGCAACCAGCATGCCTAGGATCATGTAAGTTGAAAATTTATTTTGGATGATAGTATTTTGTCTCATTCGCATAATATTTGAATTGAATTTTTTTTACTAGTTTTGAATCCACGATGGAATACAATGATTTGCAGTCACAAATTGGCATACGGATATTTCACAGAATCTATTGTTAATTCAAAAAGTGGTACGTGTCAATTTGAAGGATATCCGTGGGATGGAACTTATGCGGCTGCAGAACATATCGTAAGCCGTGTAAGGAAACAAGAACATACCGGTATTTACATGGGGATTGATGCTCCTAAAAGCGCTCAAAAAGGAAGTTTTTTAGTATTAACCGGTCCAAATGAACCCCATTGCAGTAAGTAATATAAGTATTTACTTATAAGAATTTAACAGAAATTATACTAAAACTATCGTGGCACCAGTTTTCGATATAAAATGTATACGATTTGTCTTATGTTAGTGAAAAAAATTACTATTTTATTACAATTCATGAAAAATTGGTTTTAGCTGAATGAAAATTGATGCCGTGTTGGTATTTAAAAAAATACACTTGTTTATATTGCAGGGGTAACAGTTTCATTTAGAATTCAGTTAACATTCACTTCTTTTGTCTAATTAAAATATGAATTTACTGCTATTCTTAATGGCACACATTTTAAAACAATGTATAAGGGACGAAAGGAAGTATTTTATCAGAGTGATAAATTTTCAGTTGGATATTTTCTCAGAAAACCCAATATTTGTTCAAAATATCTTTCAAACCCGATATTGTGAATTCCAAACGATCGGGACAAAGTACACAAAACCTATTAACATATACACGATTTTCGAAAAAATATAAAAAGCTAGGTATTTATCTGATCTGAAAAATAAAATTTCGTGAGATCTGAATTATACATTTATATACTCACCTACTAATTATTTTAAAAAATTCCCTCGTGTCATAACATATCTTAATTCACTTCTTGAATTTGCTAAAATGAATAGCCACTTGAAAATTTTGAAATCTGATCTAGTTATTCTCACCTTTAATATACATTTGCTACTGTAATATGTATTAATAAAATCAATACTATAAACTGTTAATCTCTGCAAATTTTCTACATTTTGTTACAACTCTTAATGTTCTCAAATGTATTTACAGAAGATCTACCAATACATTTAGAAACAAAAAGTTATCTGAAAAAATTATTAAAGGTTATTCAGGTCAGTGGAAAGTATTTTTATAAATTTGTATTTTCATACTAAAACAAATTTTCAACTGTAAGAAAATAGTTTTGCATATTAATTATAAATATCATTTTCAGCGCTTAAGAGGACTAGTATCCATTTTTAATCCTAAAAGGATAATCGAACCAAATCCAACAGAACTATTATATTTACCATATCGATGATGATTGCATTGTCGAAAATCACAAGAATAAGCGCGTGAAATGCTTGAAGTATCTTTAATTAATGTTTAAAAAACAAAAATATTTCTTGAAAAAATTTAATGAAGCTCGGTTTAAAAGTTCAATAAAAAGTATTAGAAAAAGTAACGTTTTAATTATTTGAATCTGATCATTTACGTGACAGTGGTTGAGGAAGAGTGTTACGTAAAAATAATAAAGTGTAATACTGATATTTTTAAATATTTTCATTGCTATAACATTATTTTTCTATGTATAATGACAATAATGTAATAGTACATTGTGCAACTAGGGGAGAAAGTTGAATTTTTCTAGCGAGGATTTCAAGATTAGTTGCATAATATTATGAGGTGTGGTATTATGGTAGCAAGTGATCAACTAAGAATTTGTATGCTCGAAGGTCCGGGAAAAACTGTCGGATTTAGTCTAGCAATTTTGCCTTGACTTCTTTTCGAAAAATACAAGTATGGGAAAATGTGCCGGACTTAGTATGTCAATTTTGCTAGACTTTTGAATCGAAAAGAAAATATTTGTCTCGGAAAAAGTCTGGGATAGTGGCCGTAGCAAGAATACCGCCAGATTTACTGAGCCAGAGAAAAGCCAAACTTTAGCCAGACTAATTTTTTTTTCTCGGGTGCTGTTGTTGTCTTTTGCTCAGTTTTCTTACGTGTGCTTCTTCTCCATTATTTCTATGTATTTCCTATCCCAAATAATTACAGTTTTTCGCTGCTTCTATCTCTTTGTTTTATTTAATGTCTCACGTGCAACGTAATAAATACTTCGCTTAATACGCACAATGTACGCGTAAATATTTCATCGAGCGTAAAAGCTTCTCCTTGACACTATAGGCAACAGTGCATACCACCCTTATACGCATCGAAAGCGTCCGGACTACCGCTCCAAGAACCAACCAACGAAGAACGATAGCCGTGTAGCTCGTCTCGGGGTTGCCCGTCTCAAAAGGTTCCCGGGGCATCAACCGTAATCGCATAGGCTTGCATTGTGGAAAGGGCCTAAATGGGCAAAGACGCCGCACACGTGCCGGTAGATATATACATATACACACGCGCTAGACGAAACTCGCGGAGGGGTAATGGGATTCCCGGAAGCTCTTATAATCCCTCGTATACGTCTAAGCTCGAAATTAATTTCGAGGCTGGGCCGGCCTAGTGTGCTTTTCGGCGCGCTGGCTAGACTGATTCGAAAGAGGATGAGGAGCGAGAGAGAGTGAGAGAGAATCGTGAGTTTTGAGCTTGGCACGGTACGGAGGGGGTCGTGGGATAATTGGCCCATCTCGGGTTGGAAGAGACTCGGGCGCGTGTCGGAGCGCGCGTCGGACGGATAGATTACGGTTAAAGGAAGGGTTGGATATGTACATTCACACGTGATCGCGTATAAAGCAATCGTTATTTTTGAATATAAAGCTTCTTCGTTTTTTTAAGAATACTTGAAAAGTTGTGGCTGAATGTGGTATACAATTTTTTTTTTTTTTAATTATGAAACCCTAATAAGCGAAGAACTATAATTTGTTGTAATATTGCAAACTTTCAAAACGATTATACGTATTCCAATATTATGGAAGAAAGTTTCGAACTAATATGAGATTAATTCATTCTTAACAATACATTACTTCATAAATAAATGAGTTCCTTTTACCCTACAAAAATGAACTTCGACTCACAGTGTCTTCCCTCTCTATCAAATCCAAATCTCCGAATCTGCACTAGACCACGTGTCAATACAATGACAACTATACCCCGTAATATTACGAGAAACTTTTCTTCCGCAGCAACGTATTTTTCGACGACCCCGCAGTTAAACGCCAAACTATTATATATACCCGACGAATTTCCCCAGCGATGGGGGGGAGGAGAGGGGGAGCGAGACAGAGAAGTTTGGTGAAACTGCGGAATGGCGAGGGAAAATGTGAACTCGCCTCGAACAGCGACCTCCTTAGGAACTCTCGGGCTATACTATTTTGGAGGGAAATGTTTAACAACAAGTTGCCGGTCGCGTCCGCGCGGCAACTCGAGCGCGCGCTCAAGCATCCCGACCACTTTCGCTAAAGCAGTAAAGTGATGCCAACGTAAGAGAATACTTAATACAAAAGTTTCCTCAGCTACAGCCTGGCTGTGTGCGATTGTAGGTGCGCGCCGCGCTGTTGGTATTATACTATCATGCGGACGTTCAGAATTTTGATTACATAGTTCGGAGGTTGATTTCGAATGTTTGCGTCGTGTGTACTATTGCCCTGGTGGAAATCCAAAATATTTTCTACCTAATAACTGGCTATTTATTTTAGAACCTGGCTATAAAATAGGGATTTCTCTTGTCTAGTTCTTAGCTCTCGGTAAAACGCTTTTTTCCACATTATTCGAACATTAAATAGATTGAAAAATGGAATGTCTTTTTTGACGATTGACATAATTTCGTTTCTAACTATTTTAAAGGTAGTAATGTTGATCAATTTAATGAGTCAGAAAATGGCTTGAAAATAACTTATTATTCTGATGAGGAGTGAGATATAAATTTTACTGAATATTTACGAAAGGAATAATGTAAACTGGTTTTTAGTCTGCGTATATTGATTATATGTTTCTAAACTCTCAAATATATTTAAACTCTCCCTACTTTAACATCAAGTCTTTAAAACTTTAACATGAATAATAGGAGAAAAGGCGTTTCACCGGGGGCTATTAACTAACCATTTCTCTTACCTATTTACTGAGATTCTGTCCATTTCGAAATGGACAAATTTCCATCAGGGTGGTAACGATTTTGTATAGGTGATTCTATGAATTTTATTATGAAAAAAATCGGTTAGTTATTCACTTATCAAAAGTATTTGTGTATTTATTAAAAAGAATATCGTATTTTATGTAAACTATTAATACTGTTTATGCTTTCGTTTTGAAACACGATGTTTATCAGATATCACATGGCTTACTATTGAATATAACAATTTTTCGTTCTACAACGTCGTCTCATTTTGAATTACCGCCAATATCCAGGAAAACAGTCACAATCCGCCCGCGATCCACTTAAAAGCCCACCACCTTACCATAGCAGCTCCGCGCGCGGCATCGAGAAAATAGAATCGCTCTCCAAGCTGTAACCAATACGAGAGGACACGAAAAATCAATATACTTTCCCCGCGCGCGACAGCATCAATACCCGATAAAACCGCAAATTTTACGAGGAGAAAAGGTGAGCACGCGCGAACTTCATCCCGCGGCCCGGCGAGAGTGAAAAGGACCCTCGCTCTCTCTCTCTCACTCCTTCCCGAAAAGCTGCTTTAAATTCGTCCTCTATATACCCGGGGACACACATCGTCGTCGAGGACGTCGCCCTCGGGGAGAGTCCCTCTCTCTCTCTTCCCGTATTTTCGCTTGCTTACGTCCTGACAAACCGAATTCTCTAGGAGCCACCGCATCGATCTATTTTCTCGCAAAACGAACAGTGCGGGAACGAGAGAGTGCAGCTACGAAAGCCAAGTTATTTCGCGATTCTTTGTCTTTCTCGTGTTTTTAGGCTGTTGAGATTTTTTTTCCATTTTGTCGCCACGCGCACACGCGTTTGTTTATTTCGTTACCCCTCTCTCTCTCTGTCCCCGGTGTGTAGTTAGCATATACGCGCGGCCGTGTGTTTTCCCGGCGGCGAATGCACTTGTCGTTTATTGACATGACCCAGTTGTCGGTGTATTGTCGGCTGTGTTCATATCGTTGCTTTTGGGAAGGTAAGTCTTTTTTCCTCCTCCAAGCGCGCCGCTCGCTTGTCGAATTCCGAGAGTGGCGGACTATTGAATTCGTCCCGTAATCGAATTTCGAAACATATCTTGAGCAATCCTAGTACACTCGACCGTAATTTCATTAAGAATAATAACATTGTCAAACGTATAAAATATACGCGAATTTCGGTGAAACGAAATTTGTACAGCCGAGATAGGCTAAACGAAAATTTATCTTCGGCATCGCATTCTCGGCACGTCTTCTTTCTTTTTTTTTTGCCGGCGCCATGTGTGTACGTTAAAAACGTACTATAGAGCACCGAATGCACTCGCGAGATAGAGAAGGTACACACACACAATTCAGGCTCCTCTCTGCCGAAAGCTTTCTAGATTTCCTCCCATTGTAAGTATGATTATTCGGCGTTGAAATGTGCTGCTGCATACACAGCCGAATTCTCCGTATCAAACTGATCCGGCCCCCCCGCAAAATTCACTTCGCCGCCGCCGCCGTTACTTTACTTATTTTCCTTGCACGCGGCTTTTTCGCTGCCGCCTGCGCGTTTTAATGAAAATACATACGCGCGAGAGATATAACTCTCTAAATTTGCGCGCTACTCCGACTGAAAATGCACTCTATTAGAGTTCATTTGCATATGCGGGCGAGAATAGGGGCGCGCGCGAGGGCGCTTTTAGTATGAAAAGTCATTCGTAGATGGGCCGCGTTTGGGGTTACTTGATTTAGAGAAGCGCGCGCGTCATACATTTCACGTTAAATTACCGCTTCAAATAAGCCAACACACACGCACACACTCTTTCAAGGTTTTACGTACGAGCATTGCCTATTTGTTTTTGCGCAGTGTAATTTCGCGCGCGATACCTAAAGTTATGCGGCTATGTTTGGCCACCATTTAGAATTCTGTTATTACGCGTAAAATTAATTTATGCACATCCGATTAAATCCCGACGCTCGCCCGATACCCCCGCAACTGTATATACTTCTCCAAAGAGATACGTATATATACCATTCCCAAACACGCGCGAGTAAGACAAAATTTCAAGCTTCATTGTTCGATTAGAGCATTGTAACCGTCGAATAGAGCCATTACAGCGGGCGCGGCCGCAATAGAAATTTCACTTGGAGTGACGCGAGCGTGCGACGTGTGTATTAGAAGCAAGTCCCGGCGGCGGCGGCGTCGGGGGATGAGGTCATTGTAAATCACGATGCGCCGCGGCGACGCTCGCGCGATGAATTACAAGCGGCTTCCCCGCCCACTCGCGGCCGTTTTATCGAGCGCGCGAATTAAGCCTATACTATGTATATACACACACTCGTCGGGCTCTCTAATCACTCGGCGGCGAAATTTACGACGAGTTGTGTATGGGGGTAATGGGGGCCGCTCGTAATTGTTTCCACGGCTGAAAGAACGGGGGAAGTGGGAGATAGCGCGATAACGGGCCGCTTGATATTGTTGCTTTATAGCAGTGGGGCGCCTTGATTTTTGCCAAGAATCAGGTTGAGGACTTAGAAAGGCAGTTAAAAAACTCATTGTGGATAGTGTGTAAGTTATAATTTTCTGATTGCACGCGGTGTAGTTGTATATTTTAACGAAATCGTTGACTTACGTGCATAGGGCAAAGTTTACCTTGGTAAATCCTCACTTACCTGAAACAAAAAGAGATTACAATAATTAACATCAGTGTTATTATTTACTATATAAATGTATTACTATATAAGCTTATATACACATCTATTCTACGAAATTCACTTGAATTAATTCAATTTCCCCCCCGCGCGAATCCATCAAAACTCTCCCATCGTGCAGCGTCAATCATTTCAATTTCAGCGCAGCGCTTTCTCTCTTTCTCTCTCTCAAATAACAACATCGCGCCGAAATTCCGGGAAATAAGCACACGCCCACCGCACACTTCGCTCTGCTCGCTTTTCTCTACTCTCACGCGGCGCCACTCCCCCGCATCTTCCCTCAAGAAAATATTAATTCCTCTCTCGCTCGTATCACGCAAGTGTGTTACCCGTGCACACGCGGACGAGAGATCTATGGGCTCGCGCATGCAACAGCATCTTCTTTTCCAGCTCGGCGAACCCACTATTAGCGGAGATATATTTTCTTTCGCGGCCGAGTGCGGAGCTTATCTACCACCACGCAGGTGAGAGAGAGAGAGAGGGAGATCCCGAGATTCCACCCTTCGACCGACTCTGCGGATTTACGGCTCGGCTGACCGCTGGTCAAGCCCGTACGTGTGTGTGTGTTTCTCGCACGTGGCGAGTGCGTGAATTTTCACCTGCAGTGTGTGTAGGTATATATACAGTATGGAGCAGCGGCAACGAGAGCGAGTATAGCGAAGTAGGTTGAGAGGGAGATTCTTTCGAGGAGATTTATGGGGGATGCGCCAGGTCGGCCAGTTGCCACGAGCTTTTGTGTGCGGATCTCTCTGATGTACGTGTGGGTGTATGCGAGGGGCTGATTTCGTGGCCGAGTTTCCCTCTGCTGGGCTCGGGCTGTTGTTATTATTTAGGGAATTCGTGGGTTGCGAGTTTTGGTATTGAATCTTAGTGATCGTAGGTTTTATTTGGAATGTCTAAGCGAATTGTTGATTGTTTATAGATATATCGTGGAGATGTGTGGTACTTTACTCTTGTCAATTTAAGATTTGTATTAATTAGTGATCTACTCTTTTCTATGGCTTTCTTATAATATGTGATGAGAGTAATTGAGAAAAATAAAAATTAAATTAGTTTAGAATTTTAAAATGCAGTATAAAAATCTGTAACGTCTTTAATGTTTGTGTAACACGTGCTATATGTTTTTTTTACAAACATTGATTTTAAACAAATATACGATATGAACGCAATGAAAATGTAAATTTTTCTCTTAATTGCATCAAAAGGCAATTACGGTGATGCAAAAGGGCAGCGCATTATGCAACTGTTTCAATTGAAAATAAGGGAATTGTAAAAGCAGTTTGCCCTATTTAAACGAGATCTTAATACGCGCTCCAGATGTTACCGTGCAGTTAAAATACGCGTATTACTCGCGAAATTACGAAAAACACCCTTCCATACCGCGCATTACGCTTTATGTTAATTAGAAGGCCGCGCGATCTAACGTTCGCATTAAAAACGCGATCAACGAATTCCCGCGACGCCGCGGGCAAAATATTTTTTTCCCCGCGAGCGCGCTAAAGTAGCGCATTAAGAAACTAACGTCGTCAAACCAAAGGGAAAGTCCCGGCGGAAAAAAGGCGAGCTCAAACTCAATTAGCCGAGGGTCGTTCTCGGAGCGCCCTCGAAAAAAGAAGTAGTTGCTTATGGAGTGCGGCGAGCGGCGCTTGTTGCAAAACTGCGCCTAGAAAACTCGCTGCGCGCTACGGTTTTTACACAATTACGCGAAATTCTCCGCGTGTCGCGCGCGCGCGGCGAGATGAAAAGAGCGCGTAGACGAGAAGAAAAGGAGAGAGAGAGAGGGAGCGGTAATGGAATTAGAGGATAACGAGGGCACTTTTCCCGATTAGCCGAGGGGGCGGGAGAGTTGAGGACGATAAGAGCGCCTCCACGACGACGGCGGCTCTATGAACATGCGAGCTTATGCTAATCTGCCCGGCTCAGCCAGCTCCCTCGCCTTATTTCGCGCGCGGATCCGCCCAAATTTACGGCCCGAGCGACGCGCCGAAAAGTGATAGTCGCGCGCGCCCGCGTGTAGGCTGGGAAGCGGTGCGAACGGGGCGAGCAC
>JAPYZP010001884.1:0-21918 GCA_030522985.1 Torymus sinensis | reverse complement strand
TGCAGCATAAAGTGTATTTGTCCCACCGTTCCTATAAAATATAGTAATTTTTGTGACTTTTATAATAAATTTTATTAGAACATTTCTCTCAGTGTAGTTATAAATGAAAAACCGTTTTCGGGGATGGTTTTTTTTTGTTAAATTAGGGGTGAACCCGGCGTTTTTGGAAGCTGCATTTTTGACCATCGGTTTTAGGCGATGTGTTTTACGAAATATCTGAAACGCAGCCATTCCCTCGAGAAATTCTATTTCAGACCTTCGGTTACTGGCTTAGCGTGCTCCCGCTGCCCGTTATGGCTTAGAACCTCATAATTTAACACACTCCTACCGATCTAAATCTTCGCTAATCAATTCAATATTCGCTAAATTATGTTTCAACTTCTTATCGTCAGGTGGGAGCAAGAAGATGCTATCTCGGCCGAGCGCGTAACAACGTCCTATCTCAGCTCGGCGCGTTAAAACGTCCGATCTTGGCTCCGCGCGTAAAAACGTCCTATCTCGGCTCGGCGCGTAAGAACGTCCCATCTCGGCTCAACGCGTCCCATATCGGGTGCTCTGTGTGTAGACGTTGAGTCGAGATAGGACGTTCTTACTCGCCGAGCCGAGATAGGACGTTCTTACTCGCCGAGCCGAGATAGGATCTTCTTGCTACCACCTATATTTTAATTAATATTTATATTAATTCTTATATTTGAATTACGCAACTTTTGCAATTAGTTACTTCTATAATTTCAATTATATTATAATTAATTCAAAATTTTGAGATTACAATTTTGAGAGTATACGCACATTTTTAGGTTAGACATTTTATCATAGGTACATCTTTTGAAGTTGTAGAATACTAACTCATCGCTGGCATTCGAGAATAAGTCAATTACAAACATTTTATTACCGTTTCACTTTTCCGTCATCATTTTTTAAAAAGCGGATAAGACTCAAAATATGAAACACAGATTATTTCATATAGATTAGTTTCTCAACCAATCAGATGACACTTTAAGTAAAAAGTTTAAAGACTATTTTGAAACAACTTAACCAACGGCAAAGGTTTTATTTCGGCTTCACATTTGTGTTATCATTCTTTTAAGAGAGGAGAAGAGAGGATAATCGTGATCACAGTGAAATTTCAACAATATGTCAGTTCGATGATATCGTAGAAAACTCGGATTATACTTCTATACAGCATAGCACTTTTTGTATTAATATTGCAAAAAAATGTTATCTTAGTGTCAGTACTACTGCATACACAAATTTTTAGAATGAAATGCTCCGGATTACTATTCATACAAAAACAATTTAATAACTCGGCTTATATACATATTTAATATTTTAGTACATTTACTGAAACGTAAGAAAATAAGGTAAAATCTAAAAATATTTCCATAACCTAATTTGTTTGTGTTGACAATATATATATATATAGAACCTGCATTGTAGAATGAATTATTATCAAAATCTCGTGATTGATGTAAATTTCTTTTATTTCTTCATTGAAAGAACCACTATAATAAGTTTATATCATTTATTATACAAGGCCCCATCGCTAAAATTAGGTTTTGCAAGTTTGTTTTTTCATCGGGCAAAGATAATTGAATCCTCCATGTTGATATTTCAATTGCAGTTTCTTGATTGAAAATGTTCTTTGATCGAAAATTACCTATATATGTCGTTTGATTCTAAAATTTGAACTCTTCAGTTTACATAAACTGCATCCGATTTTAAACATGAATGCTATTATTCATGTAAAGGCATATGTGTGATTCCGCCGTAACTTGCCCAAAACAGTCTTAAAAAGTTTAATACTTAATTCGCTTTAAATCTTAAGTGGGAGTAGGTTTTTTTTCACTATTATAACATACAAATGAACTCTGCAAAGCGAGATCAGAATTCGGTACTTTGTACGAAAATTCATATTGTATTATAATGTATAAATGAACTTATTTTGTATTACGACGGTTACGGAACTGACATTTTAGCAATTATTGACTCGTTCATCTTAACCAAGTAATATACATAATTTTCTTGTATATAGGTTTCAAAGTACTTATCATTAACTTGAAAAAAAAATATGTATAACTTCTTGATATAGAGCATTACAATCTTGTAATTAAGCAGTTAACTATTGTTACGGAACTGACATATTCTGCTTTTTTTTTAATTTCGGAATAAAATATCAGCTCGCATTTGCAAAAATTTCAAATTTCCAGCGCCACCCACGTGCATTTGAATGGTATAAAGTATAGTTTGAAAATCTATGGGTTAATGACGCTCTATAGTGATCTACCCTACTTTTGAACATTTTGTCGGTAACCGACGGACAAAAAGTAAGCCTCTCGTAATAAAAAATTGGTGGTTTCCACGCAGCCTCTTGGGCCCAGCGCGTATCCTCCACACCTTTATTTATCCATTCCTATTATTTACGTCGCATAACCTATACATTTCCTTGAGGACCTCTCTTTTTTTTAAACTGTCTTTTTCCATACCTTTAGATATCAGTTTGGATGTCTAGGTCACATTCCGTAGGCTTAGACACCGAAACGGTATTTATACACACCTCCCGCTCAGTTTGCAAGAAGGCAATGTCAACACCTAACCGATCACACGAAATTTTCACAGCGGAAAAACGCGGTGACCCATCTAAGTACTGACCGCGCCCAATGTTAAGCCTCTCGTAACAATTATGAATAACATTTTTTAATAGTAAAACTATAAGAAATGTGTTGTGTTAACTCTATAGTTTGATGTACGAACAGGTATACTTTTAATGAAGCTTACTTTTGTGTATAGTACCGTTTCATGCCCAAATTTGACTTTCCGACATGCTACAGAACTGACATTCGAGGCCTATTTTGTGGATTCGTTTTAAATTAAAGCAAGTGTAGTCGTTTATGACTGTTGCGCTTTGTAGTTAGTGATGTTATACATCAGAAAAAAATTATTGGAGATTTTTTTTTAAAGATTGAAGGCTCCAGAAGCTTGGACACAGAATTGGCAAGTTACGGCGGAATCCACACATATACAAATTTCATATTAAAAAATTTATAAATGAATCGTAACATAACTGGAATGGCTTCTTTAACAGTGATTTTTTAATTTTGATTTTTTGAATATTATATTAATAGTGCGAGTAATAATCTTGTAACTATATTATTGTTAAATATAATATTTAGAAGAATGTCTAATCGATACTGCTTACCAATAGAATTCTATTGAAAGGGACCAGTTTCTTATTACAAGAATTGTCTCAATAGAATTAATTAAAGTTATTCTTAAAAAATTAAATAACCAGGATAAATTACAAGCGGTTTCTTGTTTTTTTCTGAAAAAATATATTATAACATATAATCTCTTATTTTGTAAAGATTTTCTAATATGATTACAATCACTGGTCTTGTAATAACAAAAACAAACACCATAAAAGTTGAACACGTGAAATATGTTTATAATTATTTTTTTTTTTTTAATTTGAAACTTAAAGTTTACAACTAAAAATTTATCCGGATGATATATAAAACTTATTGTATTCTTATATTTTATTAAATTAGTTGAAAGAAAAATTATCTGATAACAATTTTAAGAGTTACAGTTTTTCAGTCTAATGTGTTCTAATATGCATGATAAATCAAGAAAAATGTATTTTACTGTTTAATAATTGTGGATTTGTATTTTAGAGAAGTTTATAAAGCATTTGGAAGAAACTCGTAGTAAATGTATATTTTTCTATTAAATGCGTATATAAATGTAGTCGTTTTATATCCATTGAAGGAGTAATTTCGTTTGCACCGTTATACATCATCCTTTTAGAAGCTTCATATGTCTGTTGTTAAAGTATATCCAATCTTCGAGTTTGTCTTGATACCTTAGGGCTTAGTTGTAATTTTTTCACTGCTTTCTGGCTTGACTGAATCTGGATTGGATAGCAACACTTGAAAATATTTTTCAATTCAATACTTAGATTCCCTACCATTGTTTTAGGACGCATTTCATATCACTAAATAAAAATGACTGCAATGTTGGTACATTTTTACTATAGATTTCGTAACTGAAACTTGTTTTCGTTTGAAATTAAATAGAAGAGTATTGAAGACTTACTTGAATTTTCAGTTTCGACCCGCACAGTGATTAAGAAATTCATGATAAATTAGACCTACAAAAATTGGTCTGACGACTTTCATTAGAGCAACTGTCATGGACTTTCAATGAATGAATTCAACGTCTTTGCCTGCGATAATAGCTTTTGGTAAGAACTCTTCTCGGTCTGAACACAAGTCATATTGTGAATTAGTTTTCCTTGAGATTTTATGAAATTGAATAGCCTACATGGCTTTGACGTTTCATCTAAAATTAAACGTTTGGCACGTATTGTACTTTAATAGAATTGCATCATTCACCGTATGTTTGTTAGGCATCAATTCTTGCAAGTATTTTATTGTCGGCTAGTTTCTTACGTTTCTATACATGATTAGCACGTTTAATTACTTAATGCAATGAGGCTACGTGATTTTGCATTATTTAACCTCTCAGAAGGTTCTGTTGATCGCTATCACTAACAACTTCAATGTTCATCAAATTAATTTTTCACTAACAAATTTAAAAAATACATATAAACATATTTATACAGCATGTTTTTTTTATGTAATTAATTTTTTATCACGCAGAGGTAATAGACTTATGTAGCAAACCAATTTACTGTATCAAATTCTTTGTACGAAAATCAATTGAAAGATGAATTTTTTTTTAAATAATACTGGGTTTTTTCACTAAGCATTCATGTTGGAATCTAGCTTTATCATTTACCATAATAGATGACGTATCCAATTATTTATTTGGTTTGGTGCATTAAACATTAATTGTTCTTGAAATTAATAATTTCATGTTTGAAAATTTGACTTGTAAGTATAAAAGTTTTGGTGAAATACGTTTTAACAATGAAATTCATCATGAATTGGTTTCTGTCCTCTACCTAACTGATAGAGAACTATAGCTGCAACGAATAGGCAATTGATATTGAGAAATAATTGTTGAATATCTATAGTTTTATCTTTATTGGACTTTCTCCTTGATTTTATAACTTTTTGGTCTCTACGATTTCTGCATTTTCTGAATGAAATCATGTTATAATATTGCATTTTATAAACGTTTAAAAATATTTGTATAATGTTATTTTATCTTGATATATATCTCATATTCTGTATCGGATGAAAATACACAAAAACATTTTTCTGAAAGAGTTAATTTAATATTTATATTGAGATTTAAGACGTTACTAAAATTGGTATTATTTTTAAATTAACCTCTTAGAATATTAAAACGTATAAAATACAGTTTATCTAAAAATTTGTATGTAAAATTGTAACGTTTTTACTATATTTTGTATATTTGTAAAATCGCAAAATAAAAATAAAATTAGCATAATAAAGAAATTTCCAATCTATAAATTTAACATTTCACTTCTATTTTGTAGATCTACTTTGATATTTGTATTTTAAAAAGTGTCACAAAAATTAAACTTTGAATACTATTTTTATTCTTTTAAAATTACTTCTTAAGGTGATGTGAAACCCTAATTTCAATATTTTTTAAATCAAAATTCAAACGTTTATTTGGAAAAAGACGAACGTCAAGCGCTCCGTGCACGTAAACACTATATGTAGAAATTTTTGTGAGTGATTCTATTAGCATTTTCCTTAGCTACATTCGTTTCAAAAGTAGGTCAACTGCATAGACCTACTTACCGACAGTACGGTTTTTATTTAATTCAATAAATTCTCATAATTTTTTGGAAAAAGACGAACGTCAAGCGCTCCGTATATGTAAATACTATACTCAATTTTTGCTTCCTCAAGGAAGCTTTATAATGGTAAAAAAAAATTTTCAAACAAAAAATGTTTAAAAACATGTTTTAAGACTTTTGGCACAAAAATGCGTCGTTTTATAACTTTTGAACAAATTGACCGATTTTCATTGGGTAAAGCTTATTCTCTTCGTTTCGAAGGAGAATAGAGATAGCTTAACCTATTTTTTCATTTTTCTTTTGTTTTATAACCAAAACACAATTTTGAGTTTTTCATTTTTTTTTTATTTTTAAATACGTTACGGTAGATATTATTTAATATAATCAATTTTTATTTAAAGGTCGTCAAATTACCTATAATTTCTTTTTTTAACCCATTAACGCCGAAGCGACTATTTTTTCTGTCATTCGTTATTGAAGAAAATATGGTTTAAACTTCTTTATTCTTTTTTTAAATAAATTTTTAATTTATTGACGAATTAATTGACGAATATTATTAATATAAATTTAATTTATTTCGAGTGATTATCTTTATTTGTTTCAGAGAAAAAATTATTTTAGACAAAAATTTACGGTTTCGTTGTCGCACGATAAGAGGAGCAAAAATTATCCAATCGTCTTGAAATTTGGCACAGAGATAGCTTTTTTATATCTTCCAACCGAGTTCGTTGCCCAAAAAAATCGGTTAATTTCTACTGAAGATATTTGAGGTTGAAAATTGTTTTCTTAAATTTTTGAATTGCGTTTTCTTAGAGAATTGTTCATTTATCAACAAGATATAAGACGCATCGGTTTAAAATTAGACAATAAAATTTAGCGATAGATATTAATATTAATATTATATTATATGAATATTAATATCTTTGTTTGAAAAAAAAAAAAAGAAAAAAAGTTTTATTATTGAAATTTTTTACCATTTTTTTTGTGAAAAATTTATTTTTAGAATTTCAATTGATTAAAAGGAATCGAAGTATTGTTTTGAGGAAGCTAAGTGCCAAAGAATTGAGTTCTTTTTAGCAATTCTATTATTATTTGCAAAATATATAAACATTCTAAAATTATGTCGGTAAGCACATCATCTTAAGATTATTATTTTTTTAAGTTCATTTTCTTATTCATAAGTCTGTTTCTGTGTGAAACCCCTAGTGTCTTCAGTTGAAGAAAAGGATTTTATTTTATGTATTAACCAACAGATTGTTTATTAGGTAAAAAAAAAGAGAGAGAGAGAGAGAGAGAGAGAGAGAGAGAGAGAGAGAGAGAGAGAGAGAGAGAGAGAGAGAGAGAGAGAAAAGAAATAGGACATAAAATGCAAAAGATAAAATAAAACAGAATAAGTAAAAAAATCAAATTAGAACCAATGGGAGTAATATAGGTGTATCAAGAGCTAAACATGATAAACATTACTATTACGTTCAATATTATTTATATTTTTTTCGTAAATGATATTTTCTTCTAACGGTCTTATACTCTCTAGTAACATTGACTTTCCGCATCGAGGAATAAATAGATTTATATTCAAGATTATTATATTGCTGTCCCTTCACATTTATCTATATTTATCAAAAAGCTTTAACATTATATCCATTTCCCCTCGAAATTTACATTGTTCTGTTCCTCTAAAAAACGCTTATATATACATAATGCGTGTAACATATACAAATATATGCCTGTACCTATAATTTGCATATACATGTGTATGATTACGCATAGACACATAAGCACATCCTATATTTAAGAAAGATAATATATTTGTATTTAGTTTCGATATGACGATGATCATAATGACATGACACGATATGATATATGATATGATATGATATGATAATGAGATGATTAATGTGACCATGTCCATGATTTCTTACCATGATTTTATATTTACTTATTTGTTGCACGTTGTTTGGTGCGTCTTCGTAAGCAGTATGACGCGCTTACAGCACTGTACATCGGCATTCACTGTATATAGCTTGACCAGATGAACAAAACCATTAGCAAGATAGTTTTACAGTTTCATAATAAGATTAATTAGCACTTTAAAATAAGTTGATTAGTTTAATGACTCTTTCTAAGGTATTTAGGTTACCAAAGGGCATTTTAATGAATTGAATTTTAAGTATAAAATACTACTGAAATTTCAGTGATTTGATAAAAATATTACAGTAGTCAAGAGTATTCGAGATTAAATTTAAGGAGGTTCCTGCGCGACTCCCTAGTCAAAACAGTGCTAAATAATGAAGAGGTTACCTAAAATTTATTAAAACCATAGTTGTAATGTGATTTATTTATTTTAAATGATAGAAATAATCGATGTATTATAAATAAAGCTCTATCATTTTAAATAAATAAATCACATTACAACTACGGTTTTATTAAAGTTTAGGTAACATCTTGATTTAGCACTGTTTTGACTGTGGGTCAGGGAGACAGGGAGTCGCGCAGGAACCTCCTTAAGCAGAATTTTCACTATTAATATGATGGTGGGGATTAATTTGACAAATTGGGCAATGAAAAAATTGGTCGCAACCATCATAGAAGATGAAAGTATAAATGAATTTACTTTTAGGGATAGGGAGTTGTGCAGCGAAGTAAAACACAGTTATAAAAATAATGGGGGTGCAAATTCGGAAATAGTGAATGTAGGAGAAAGACAGTATAGGAGAAGGATGTCGATGTACTAGTGCATGTGGAGCGTAGCAGTCTGTAAGTTGAGTTTAATGCATGTTGTTTTGTCTGTCCTTGCATGCAGGGATTCGGTTTTGTAACATTCGCAAATAGTGCTGACGCGGACCGGGCACGTGAGAGGCTACACGGCACCGTGGTTGAGGGCAGAAAGATTGAGGTGTGCATGACTTTCTTATACTTATACATACACATATATATAAATTATATATGCATATGTACATATATGTATAAGCATATACATATACGTACATACGTATCATATTACCTTGTTATCTTTTAATAATATTTATATTATACTGTTAATTACCTTATTTTACATATTTTATTATTAAGTATTTTTATGTCATTTATTTTGCAGGCAATACGAGCGAGAACGCAAATCCAATACTTCTGTTGGGCTTGCGTACTTGTGCTCAATTTACTTTTAAGAACATATTATGTAGGGCATATGTCATTTCAGCTTTGAGTTATTAAATTAATGCTTTATAAAAGCGCACTATCATCATCATTACTAATAATAGTTTTAAGTATAGCCTGTAAGTAGAATTTAAGAGTAGCATATTTAATAATTAATTATCGAATCACTGCAGCTTGTAATCGACTAGTGAAATAAGATGAATCTGGAACGAATTTTTACGATAGAAGCAGAGTTGATTGAAAGCTGCCTTGATAGTCGTTGGATCGGTGAGAAAATAATTTTGACGTCAGGCGCGCTGTTGAAAAGTGTACTTATCTTTTCCGCGAGTGCACTACACCTTAATACAGCGCTCGTGTAAGTTTGCGTCGGTCTTTCTCATCATTTTAAACTTATATTTGTACATTTTACGTTCAAGTTATTGCGATTATCCGATCCTGCGCTTCATATATATATCATTTTGCTACTTCAAGCAAAGAACAATAACAAAAGTTCATTCTCAAATTGTTATTAAAATCTATAATTTTTCATTCACATAACTATTTTTAATTCATCAAAATTTTAGTTATTTTGCTTGGAATATCAAAACATGACTATTGATGTGCACAACGCAAAATAAATGTACAAGGCAGAGTCATTACAATCGAATAAAAATGCAATGAAGGCATCTGAAATGATGATTATAAACTTGCTTTACATTAATTCTGAGATTTTATGCTATCTTTCTTGTAATACCAATTGCATACTTAACCGCACATTTGTTGTGAAACTACAAATTTCCAATCGTACACTGGTCGCTGCAGTTTTACTTGTTTTGTATAAGACTCAGTTTTGTTTGTGCCAGCGACGATAAATCGCCCTAAATTTAAATAAGAAAACTTCAGTAACCTGCCTTCGAGATACAGTTATATTTAGATTAAGGGTGTTCGCGCTGATAAATTAGAGTAGTAAAGTAACTAACGAAAAGTCTAAAATAATTTAACTAATATGAGCGTCAAATTTTTAATTGAGATTGTGATTGAAACAGCGTATCTCTTTTGTTCTCCCCGTAGAGCATCTCGCGAAGCGTATATCGGGCGATACTCAGTGAGAGCGAACGAAAGAGATGTGAAAACAGAAAAGCAAATGCAAAGTACGGTAGAGGTATGAGATGCGAGATACGAGCTGTAGAAAAACATAACGAGCAAGGCGCGCACAGAGCGAAAAAGAGAGAGAGAGAGAAAAAGAAAATCTGAAATAGAAATAGAAAGAAAAGTTTCTCAGATACAGAAAAAATTCGTATTGTCTATCGCGCGGCCTAAACGATGATCGGTCAAATTCGAGAGTATAACGGGCAGAGACATTCGATGGACACTGAGGAGGACACCTCCGATTATAAAAGCCTCACGCAGTGTCCAATAAGGTAAGGAAAATATAAACCCAGCAAAATCAGTAATAAAAAGACAAATAAATACCAATTTGCACTGCCCGCTCTCTCACGAGAAACACGTAAATTTTTTGTGCCATCGAATCTTTCCATCATTTTATTTACCCTTTAGATTTATTGACCATAAATTAACTGATAACTCACTTTCATTTAGCTATAATTAGCACTTTCTTTACTTACTGTTCTTACAAAATTATATATATTTATATGCATAATACTTATTAACCGCAGAACCATCATGTTGATTATATGCAACTGTAGATTCATTTTCTGTATAAACTCGTCGATTGTTGTTCTCTTTTTGTCACTTTATTGGACCACCGTGTATCCCTTTTTATACTAACTTGCTTAAATATAAACGATGGTCGACGTACAACTAACGTTATGAAAAATATGATTTCTCTGGTCTAATAGCTTGAATTACTTTAACATCACTATTTCTCTCTAAAGTATCACTTGTTTAACACTTCTATTGCATATTTAATATAGATTCGACCGGCACCTGCGTATTGCTTGTACTCTCTGTCAAACTTTAGCCAGTTTAATACCGTGTTTACACTATACCGGCATTCTCACATGAAAGTTTATGTACAACATGTGATCTATTTTTTATCGTAAGCTTAAACTAGTCGTATGTACACGTGTGTGCGTGAGTGCAAATCCGTAATTATATTTTTTTTATAAATATATTTGCTAACTCTTACGCTAAAAAATCATACAAAATTTTATCTTTGCCTATTCAAATATTCAATTGAAAGAAAAGAAAAAAACTGATTTTTGAAGAACCTCAAGTGAATTTTTATTTTTTTTTTTATTTTTAAATGAGCTGTACCATAGGTTTTTGCATGAATTGAAACAAACTTTCATGTACTATATTATGTTTGTATTTTACGATTTAGAGATAGATAAATTATACGTTACCTAGTTATGGAAACCATAAAAACTATCTTTGATTATAACAATTGTATCATCTTTAATAAAATCTCAAAGAACGTATGGTTAGTTAATATTAAATACTAGGTGGAGGCATTTTGTTAGAATGCTAAATTTTCAAATATTTTTCAAAAAATATAAAGCAGTTTTTTTTAATTACAATATAAAATTCAAATGGCAATAAAAATATAAAAATTACAAGGAATGGTGGTTGTTCATCAATAGAGTAAAGGTAATCTTCAAGTTAACCGTCGATGTCGCTTCAAATTTCGTTCTTGAATAATAGCACAAATATTATTCTAAATATGTACATCTGCACTGCTCACAAGGCAAACCACCGTCGCTGATTAAAACAGAAATAAGAGTAATATTGGAAGCATTTCCAGAAGAATCTGCACGTGTGACAACTTAAAATGGATTGCTTAAAATTATCACAGGGTGACTAGGTGTTTCTTTGAAAGGATCTTTTTATTTTTAAGATTATAAATTTTTGAAAAAAATAAAAGTCTGGAAATTTAGCAGTATGATGAAATATCCATGCCTTAACTTCGTAAAAAATCTATTTTATATATAAATTCACTTGATATACAAGCACTCATGCTATGCATACATATATACACGAATGCATACAGACATACCTACTTATATATATTATGCATATTTATTCGCATGTATTTACAAAGACTATCGCGGACGGAAAATTTTTTCGTAGTTATTTTAATTCTAAAATAATACACAATTGAGTTTTATTGAAATAATTTATTTTAATTTATTACTTAAAAAAAATTACACGTGTAACTAATTACCCTTACTAAATTTAATCCATTTCTGCCCAAACCCCCTAAATTTTGTCTATGTTCCAACCGATAATTTTAATAGAAAAACTGAAGGAATTTCATCGCAACTTGTATATCCTATGTAGTTTTTTGAACTTTTTACATGAAATTTCAGAGTCTAGCATCAGATTTTTGGTATCGTTCACCATTTTTTCTAATATTGCTGTTTATTCGTGAAAAAAACGTAAAAAAGAAATGATTTTCTTCTCATTTTTTAAAATGTTCCCGTTATCTGATCACTTTAGAGATTTGGATTCTATGGCATAATCGGTTTGGCTAAAATTTGAAGCTTGGTGTGTATCAACATTCTAAATGGCTACTCCAACATGTCAGTTTATACACGTCATTTTTCAACTTTTTCAATCTTTTTTATTAAAATTAGGTTGAAAAAAAGAACAATATTTTTAGCATTTTGGGCAGAAACCGGTTAATTCAAAATGTGTAGTAGAAAATTTTCAGTTATTTCTTTAATTGTTTGTTATGTAATTTAATTTGTACATGCACACGGGTATACTGAGCGCGCGCGCGTGTGTGTGTGTGTGCGTGCGTGTGTGCGTGCGTGTGTGTGTGCGTGTGTGTGGGTGGGGGGGCTGCGTGTGGGTGTGTGGCAAATAAAATTATAAGAGTAATAACGATAGTTGGTTTTGAAGTTTCGTCTACAGGCAAAAATTTTATAAAAATATATGTCAATTCTAAATATTGTTAATTATAAGACCTTGTTTTAATAAAAGTATTTCCTAAAGAGCAATTTGCATCCTAATAAAGTTTTATTTTTCTGGATAAATATTTATACATTTTATTTATCTGGGATAAAAAAAAAGGAGAATGATCCAAAGTAGATCTTGAGTGTCTTGAAGGGAATCAGCAGTGTTATATTATTTTGTAGAAAAAATTATTGCAAAATTTATTTCTGATAATAGATTTGTTACTGTTTTCAACTATAGTATATATTAAAATAAGCTTGAAATTGGTATTTTTTATTAAATTTTATACATATATAATAAATATATAAAATCAAAAATACCAATTTCAGGCATACATATATTTAGATATATGGATTATCAACAGAAAAGAAGATGACAGCTTCTAGAAAACGTTTATAGAAAGTCATAAAGTCAAATATCATTTTACACTATTGCATTTTAACTTTTTATCTATACAGTGATCAGTATACAAGATAAAGTAAGACTTCTTACAAATTTTAAAAACAAATAATTTGGATTTATCTTACTGTCTTAAATATGTATGTCAAAAATGTCATATATTATTATCTTTATATAAATTATCTATGTAGTATACATAAAATATTTTTCTGAAAAAATTTTATTAAACTAGAGAGAAATTATATCTTTTTTTTGAAAATGGCTATAAAATAAGAACAGACCTTTGTCTTAACTTCATAAGCTATGTAATAATCGAAAGAATAGGAAGTAATTTCGGCCACCTATTGCTTCTGGTTTCACATTTATTAAGTAATACATGTATTTTTATACTTTAATTTTGATTAAGAAAATACATTCAATAGTAGTATTCTCATACTTTTCTTCTAGATTTTGCTCTGCGCAAGTGGCAATAAATTTTGTATAATTATATCTCTATAATAATTCTATAATCACTTTGTTTTTTAAGATTCAATTTTTTGCTTGCGCCACCGGATTTGGATTGATGTCTATCTCCGTAATTCATCTTCAATTTATAGACTATCAAAGTTTTCATATGCTTACTTCAACCCACAATGAAAATCTATGTAAAGCAATTAATGCAATTTTATTGTAAAATAGCAATTCATTAACAAATTATAAATAATGATATTGTATATATTCTCTTTTTATATCTGAAAAACTAATAATTCAGTTAAATAAACTTAATTAAAATTACAATTAGTTTAAAATATAAGCGTTCTCGCATACACCTGACCGGCTTTTGCAATAACTTTATACTTCTATAGATATGCACAAATCTAATATTAATATAAATAACAAATTTTGTTAACATCAAGAATGTTTTTTATTTTCTGTAAAATCATATTAACAACAAGGATAAAAGCTTGCAGATAAAAATACTTTAAAAAAGGTGAAATAGAATTCAAATTGCTCTAACAAACGAAATATTAGTGAGTAACTAGATTGATTATAATTAGTTACATCATTGCCTAACGAGATGCGAATTAATTGCAATTTTTTGATGATGACAGATCATTTTAACAATTGTATTACTGCAGTAACTCAGTAATTATATTTTTTTGTTTTTTAATTCTATAATTATAATGTATATTTAGATAGAAAAATATGTGAAACTATACGAATCTGATCTTAAAATTTGCAATGGCATTTCGTACTGGTGCGAGATCGTCTATCGTTATCTACTTAAGTGTTATAATAATGACTGACAGCTTTGAATATTTTCAAAAATTAAATAGTTAAAATTTAATTTTTTATTTTTCAGTGTGTTCAATAAAAGTACAATATGATTCTTTTTAAAACTGTTAGTCATTTTATTCGTAATTTTACTCGTAAGGCGCAGTGCAATACATCAAATTCAAATCAAAGCAAATGCTGCACATAGCGTCTCTTTTGTAACGCAAACAGAATAAATATGACATTCTTCCTCTGCACTTGTACATAAAAACTCTTAAATCGGCAAAAATACATTTTTATTGTAAAATCCTTCAAATGCTGTATGTATGTTGGTGTTAATGTTCTGTTTGCGCTTATTATTTCCAGACTATTTCAGCGCTTAGGCGATTAGGTGTTTCGAGAAAACGTATAGTCAACTCATAGCATTTGTACGTCGAGCTTTTAGCGATTTTCAGCGTTTCATGTTAATCACGAGAAAAAATGTTTTGCTAAATATTGGGGCTCGTCGTGCAATGAGCACATAGATTTGACTAACTAGTGGTTATTATTCTCTTTAATGTAATCTGCATATCATACGCGCAATCACGGCCTTTGCTCTCGCGAAGTTAAATACGATTTTTGTCACTTCTGTTTTGCCAATTGCCTCTTGCAAAGTAGCTATCAATATGTTTTTATTCATCTATCGACCGTTATTACGTAAAAATCAAGCGTGACTGTGCGTGGATTGTGCATTGTGTTTCTAATCATGTCAGGATTCGCACGTAACTCGCTTACATTTCCTTGATACAATATTCATTTTTTAATATACATGGTATTTATTGATATAGATTATAAACAGTGCAATAACCGTAAATTTATAAATATTTACTTTAAAAAAATAGTCATGAAATTTTAAACTCAGATTTATACAAAAATTGATTGTTGAAATTTTCGATGTTTGCTACTGACAATTATGTGCGAATCCAATATTGCCTGCCAACAAGAAGTATAGGGATACCTTTTTTGCATAACTAATTTTACATATTTTCATATCTACAGGTGAACAATGCCACAGCACGAGTACAAACAAAAAAACCACCTGCTGTCCCAAATGGTAATTTTGTAATTTTTAATTTTTATTGTTTAACCTTTTATCTTATTCCACAAGTATCTGGATATAAATTAATTGTTGTACCAAAAATTGTTGAACATAAGATATATAATTCTGATATCTATTTCATATTATTAACTAAAGGATTTTGAAAGTTTCAATTTATCTTAACCAGCAACATATAGAATTTTCGTTATGGATATTAATGTACCATAGGTACCATAGTAATGCGCGGTCAGACTGCAAAAATACGATATATCAGATCCTTACAAAAAATACTATAGTTTAACTGATTGTATGTAGAAATTGCAATGCATATTGATAAAATTAAGATTTAGTTATTTTTACATAGGTTACTATGAGTTTTAGTGGAAAAACTATAAAATTTTGCTAAGTAGTGGAAGATAAATATGTCCAAGTAATCTAGTAAAATATTTAAAAATAACTTGGACACCCATTTCAATATATAAGGTAGCGCGGTCGTTCCTCAGGCTTCTTCAAGGTATATTCTTGGATACATAAATTGTCTACGTGCCCGCGCTCCTTGATGTTGTCTACTCGTGCATGCGCCGTGTGCGTTATTGAGTTTCAGAGGATCGACGTACGGGACGTTAGAATGAAAACAATACACATAACTTTGCGAATTAAAATATTTTTAGCAAACTTGGTTGATTGTAATTGAATATATCAATTATTATAGTAATGTACACTATAATATGAAAACGTTCGGACGATTAAGTTTAATTATGGATATTCGATGTATATTAAAAGTAATGCCGAACATTTCAGTAAGCAATAAGGACGATTCGAATGATTATCACAGTCGGTAATAACTCAAATAAATTAATTCTCTAAATATTCTCAGAGTAAAAATCTACTAAGGTATATAGTAAAATGTTTAAGTTAGGCAAGTCTGTATAATACGCATTACCATGCCACATGATAATTTTCTGTTCAAATATTTGTAATTTTCAGTTAGAAATTTATTTACTATTAATTTCACTATAATTTTATTTTAATTTAAGTTTTTTAGTCAGTATATCCGAATAAAATATAAGTATAATAATGTTATTTTTCGGTTCAAGTAAAACGGTTTAATAGAAAATTTGACTACGGTGACTGCTATAGCGCCATTTATGCAATATCTTCTGTAATTTCATGAAATAAATTAGTATATATATATATTAGAGAGTGAGACAGTTTTGGTCAATGTCTAAATTATTTTGTTTATGTTCTTTTCATAAATAAACCTGATTATTCCAATTTTTAATGAAATTCAAATGTTTTTGTTTCAGTTTGCGTCCAGTGGCCTGAGGGTAGGTTCATTCAAGATGCGAATTCACTACTTTATTGTATGAACTTACTAATCTCTTTAAAAATACTATAGACACATATACACAGTAAAATTAAACGATTTTTCTGCGCATAAATTTTATAATAAAAAGATTCATCAACTCGAAAGCCATGGCAAAGATTGTGAATACATGTAACATATGTTACAGAATGCTTTATGCACTACTAGCTTATTTAAAAATAATTTTGAGCTTTTTTGCATAACTTGTGCTAATTTATAGAAAGAAATAAACGAACATGTCATTTGTTTCATAAATAAAATGTTAAAGTATGAAAAGGGAGAGCGCTCCTTTCCTACGGTTGGAATAATTTTTTAATACAGGATACAGATTGCCCGCAATGCCCTGGAGTTGGCTCGGGGCAGCTGCGCCATCGGCAGCCGCAGCAGCAGCAGTTGCGGCAGCCGCAGTCACGCCATCGCCTGCCACCGCGCCCCTCGTACTCGCACCAAGAGCCGCGGCGAGAAGGAGGTACAGCAATCTCTCTATCTCTCATTCTCCCTCACTCTGTCCACATCAGTTATTCGTGCCATTTATATTCTTACCCGTGCAGCATAATTTTCAATAATTGTCATTCTTTTTTTCAACCCTATACACTTATCACCAAAATTTGACTTTCTAACCTTAGTCTGCCGGTTTTCACATTAAAACATTTTGTATTGTTTTCCCTAACAGCATTGTTGTGATCACCTCTTGTGAATTTATGTATATTTATTAGGCACGCTGGTTGTATTTCGTGAATTAAAGGCATGCCTTTAACACACCAATTAAGCATTTACCCTGAGTTTGCCAAAGCTTACAATTCTTTGTTTTTTGACACATTCATCATAAAACATTTGGTTGCACTATTTTCTTATTTTCTGTGTTCAACTCGACAAGTCATCATCGAGACTACATGTAAGTTCTCAGATTTCGTCTTATCTTCCTGTCTATTCAAAGCCATATGCTTAAAATCGATTCTTATTTCTCTTCAAAGTATATGCTTAAAATTAAAAAAAAAATCTTTCATAAATAATGTAATGTGCAAGATTTATAGTAATCTGAAGCAATAGCGATCAATTTTAAAATTATCAATTTCATGAATACCGAATTTGAGTGACCGTTATCTGATATATATATTTTGTGTTGAAAATATGAGTTAAATAAATTTTGTGGGCACGTAATCCTTTCTCTGTGGAGATGATAACAGATAAGCGTTCTTTGACAAACTGGCTTTTAGAATATATTTCTATTTAATTCAATGTGGCACACGTCGTCGCTAAAGGTAAAACTTTTTTATATTTCGCTGGACGGTAATAATAATAATAATGTTGTCTACCTAGCAGTTTTGTTGTGAAATGTCGATTACATAGATTTTAGGGTAGACTGTAGCAACTGCAGGTTAGGTGATATGGTGAGAATGAGCTCTGTATAAGTGTATGACGGTTCAGGATTGTGATGGTAAAAGTTGTCCAAGTTAGTTTAATGCTAATCCAATGGCTCGGTGGTACGCGTGGCGCAAGAAAATAAGTTGAATAGGGTAAAGGAAACGGCTGTCACTGCTACTGTCACCGCTGCTGCCGCTGCCGCTGCCGCTGTCGATGTGAGAAAACATGACAAATATACAAGGTAGGCCGCTTTGGCATGTGTGTTACAGCTGCAGCACTGAGAGGAGTTGCTATCCAAAGAGGACGTGTTAGCGCTACGAGAGCCGCCTTTCCGGCGAGCGCGGCCGCCCTAGCACTTGCCCGTAACCCGAGCACTATTGCAGCGGCGGCCGCTGCCTCTGCCATTCATCCCTTTGCTCAAGCGTGAGTATTAATCCTTAGAAACGCACATTTTTATTTCTTTTTTATCCAATCTACTTTTTCTGCTTTTCAACCTTTCTGTAAAACAGCAAGATCTTTATATGAAATATCAGCATGGTATAGTGATACTTAACCAACATTCTTTTTTTCTTTTTTTTTCTTTTTATTCAATTTTTATATGTTCAATTTTGGATTAATCATGATTTTAATATTGACTATAAAATTTGTATTTTTAATAATTTTTTAATTATGAGGATTACGAGTGGTTTTTCTTTTATATTAAAGGAAGAGATTATTTATAAGATATATCATTTATCTTTTATGAGATATATCATTTTTTGTGTTTTAACTTTTGCATCTTTGTCCCTCAAGGCGCGTAAAGACAGCTCAATTTTTTTTCGAAAATTTACTGTAGCAACCCTACTTTACATATGTGTATTTTAGTTAAGGTAAATTATGGTATATTTTTTCAACAATGAAGATAAGATTTTGGGAGTTATCACTCACGTAAAAGCTTGTGAAACCTCGTGTAAGATCTTAGGTGATAAAAATATCTTTAGTATCTACAAATCTAGAAATAAAATATCACATAGAATCTAGTATCATGAACCAGACTTTATATGAAATATACCACGACCACATTTAGAGATTTCGTCCTAAAACGATTGAAACTCGAGTTACGCGAATATGCACAGAAAATCTTGTGCAAGTTCAATATATCGTTTATACACATAAACATGCACGCATGCACATGTACACCAACGTATATTATTTGATGCTTAAATCGGAAATTGCTTATTCATGTAATATTATACTCTCATAAAATCAATAATACAATGGTAGTTTCATACCGTGGGCGTAAAGTTGAATATTACGCCCACGGTGTGAACATTATTTTTCGTCATTGTAGGTGTAAAGTACGCATTTTATGCCATGTTTTGTGGGCACAGACTGCAAGTTTACGCACGCAAGGCATACATTAAAAAGTGTTGGAAAATTTAGTTTCTGCTAGTTAAATAGTGATCGCTGGGTCCAAAGGCCGGTGAAGCCGTCCTCGTCGGTCCGATGATAACTATTTAAGAATAGCAAAAAAGAAATTTTTACAACATTTTTTATTCTACTCTAGGGCGAACAATCTTTTTTAAATATTTTGAAATATAGTATTTTCACATATTATATTCACATTACTTATGAAACTTCTTATACGGGTTTATTATAATTTCACTTTATTTATGAGGAGTGTTGTTCTTAGTTATTCTCACAAAATGTGCTCAAAGGCGTAATAATATTTTATGATGAAAATGTAAAAAATTATCATTGCAGTTATAATAAATTTTTTATTTTTCTTTTAGTGTTTATTACGATCCCTTCTTGGCCGCACATGCTGCATCGCAAGATCCTAACTACAGGTTACAGGTAAAATTTCACTGCTCAACAGAATCTAAAAATAAATTAAGAATGTAAAAAACGTTTGAAGCAAAAAGATATTTTGTTTTCTCTACCAAGTTATTAGCACCTGCTAATAACTAGTGGTGTTTTGTTCCAAAATAACTCTTTTTCTCATAAACAAAGGCTGAAAGCTTGAGAAAAATTTGACAGCTCTGGAGCATTTATTGCATATATATTTTTTAACAATCTATGATACGATAGATATTTAAAGGTATTTCCGAAAACTAAAAAGTATTTGCTCTATTGCGCATAAAAAACCATACAATCAAATTTTATAAATTATAGCCTGAGTCATATCCAAGATTTAAAGAATAAGCTGTGTACTTACGGTTAAAAATTTTTTCACTGCACTGAAGTTCCCACATTGAGAAAGAACAATTACATTTATGACCAGATAATATTTAGTAAGGCTCTTCTTAATTTAATGTTGCAGGCAGCAGCAGCAGCAGCGGCAGCATCTTCACCTCTTCTAAAGACACCGCTTTCAACCGCCCAACAAGCAACCTATGCTGCTGCAGCTACATACACAGCTGTTGCTGCTCGCGCATATGGAGCAGCTGCCGCAGCCGCTCAACCCGTTGCTGGATATGCTGCTGTCGCGGGGTGAGTGCATGACAATTATTGTATTACATCATTCATTTGAAATTATTCCCAATATCCTATATTATAATAATCCTATCCAATAAGTAAAAAGCACTAATATACATAGAATCTCTTTTGATCTGCCAATATTATGAAGATTTATGGAGTTGATTTTCTATGTGTGTAAAATTTTAAATCGTTTTGCAACACGATTATGAAATTATTTAAGTTCAAAGTTCAGATCTTACACACGGGTTCATATCGTAATATCTTGCTAAAACATACAACACTTAAGATGCGATTCTTTAAAAATGATAACTGAACGCAAGCAATAAGATAGCAAAAATCGTGATTTATATTTTATTTACAAGTAAACAATAACTAGAACTGATCTATTTTTTGTATTTAAACCAAGAATCGTGAGTGTGAAATAATTTAGAAAAAAATTTTCTATATTGTTACCTACTGGTTAAATAGTACATTTAATTGATACGTACGAGTGTAGTGTGTTACTCAAGCGAATCGAGAGCAAAATCATCCGTGCAAAAATTGTCTGCTGCATTTGTAAAAAAAAAAAAAAAATTTTACAAAGAATCAGCCAGAGAGCTAGGTATTTTAGCCAGAATCGCATCACAGATGCGATTTAGCTATGATGGGACAGCTGCTGAATGTTATTTAACTCGCTTCCATTTTGTTCCCATTAATTCCCCACTGGAAATAAATATTGTGCCAACATGTGCTGGAATGTGCCAATATCGTGCCACACCGTGCCAAACCATACAAATTTTAGACATTTTGCACGCTTATGGCACAGTTTAGTACAACTTTGGCACAGTTTGGCATAAGCAATTTTACTACATTTTTTTAACTTAATATTTGCGCATTAATTAATACGATACAATTTGATACGATAATGGCATAGTTTGACATTATATTGGCATAGTTATGACGCAGATTGGCACAGCTTGATAAATTTTTTACTCAATTTTCGCGTATTATAGCGAAATATTGTGTCAAACTGTGTGACACTGTGCCAATATTGTGCCAAACTGTGCCGGGAGTGTTCAAAAAATTTGCACAAAATTTGATTAATTTTCATTAAGCCAAACTGTGCCCATATAGTGCTATACTGCGCCAATATTATGCCAAACTGCCGTGAGTGTGCAAAAAATATGATCAATTTTCATTATGCCAAACTGTGCCCATATTGTGCTAATT